>RJWH01004158.1:0-119313 GCA_004363575.1 Solenodon paradoxus | reverse complement strand
CTCAGAATGGGTGTTTTCCCAGTTCCCTGGGAAACCCAGAGCGCTGCCAGATCACTATGTGTGTGAGCTGAGAGTTGTGGCCAGGACACGTGAGAGAAGAACTTCCAGGTCCTGGGGGAGTCACGGTTCAGGCCGTGTGAGAATGGAGAACAGAGACATGTGGCCAGCCTTGCCTAGTCTACTTGGGGGTGACAGGGACAGGGAGAAATGGAAGGTCCTAAATGAGCAAGGAGGCCAGCATGTGTTCAAGGAGGGACCTTGTCAAAGATTCCAACAAGCAGTTGTCGGGGTGGGGTTCGGGGAGGGGGGTCACCCTCCCTCCCTCCCTGCCTAGCCTTAAGAATTGTGCCTTAACTCCAATGAGTTATGGGCTTGGGGTGGTAGAGACGTGGCCTGATGCTTCTCTTCCAAAAGGCCAACCTCTGGACATTCCCTTTCTGTGGACTTGCAACCCCTGCTGCCTCTGCCCAGGAGCTTGGGACCTGCCCACCCACGGCCTTGTCCTCCCCTCCTGCTACCTCACCTTCTGGCGGCTTCACTCAATACCAGTTCCCAGCAGAGATACTAAGAAAACAAGTTCCATTGGCCACTTAGTTCTGAGTTCTTCCAGGGACCGGCCAGGAGCAGAGTGCTTGTGGGACGGCTCTCAGGCTTCCCTGACAGCCACCACCTGGGCTCAAGCGCACAGTGTTGGATGTGCAGGGCGAGGCATGTGTGCCCACATAGGGGAAGGCCTGCGGGACAACAGACGGTCGTCTGGACCCCTCCCGGGAGCCTCCCGTGGGGCAGCCCCGTCCAGCTTAGGTTCAAGTGATGCTGGGTCAAGCAGTGTCTCAGCACTCAGAACTCTCCTGTTTTTGTTTTTTTCCTGTTGTTTTTCTATCTTGATTAAGAATTAGTGAACCTTGAACTATAGCAGAAAACTGGGTAAAAGCATAAGCGTAAGAAATGCCAGCCTTTCCCATGGGCACTTCAGGCTCTTGCTTTCGCACACTTGTAACAGCCTAGTCTCTTCTCAGCAGCCTTCCCAGGGGGTACTGCAGGGACGTCAGGATGCTCGGTGGATTGGATCCTGGTCCTCCTGCCTGCGAGTCAGACAGCAGGATGGAAGTGGAGGAAGAGGGAGGAGACAGTGGCGCCTCAAGGCAACGGGGAAGAGCCAAAGCAGGACGACAGGAGACAGTGAGGGGAGAAAGCCTCTGCCCTCTGAATGTGGTGGCTGGGCCCCATCAGCCACAGGAGGGCTGAAGGGAGGCTGGCTTTTCACACCACGTCCTGGCAGGCTCTGCTGCCTGTCACGAGCCCTGGGTATCTCGGCAGCCATGCAGGCAGGGACCGCGGGTGGCCTCTTTCCTGAGTGGCCTCTCTCTCTGACATGCTGGCACTGCTCTCCTTTGCACAGGGCCCCTCCCAGGAGTTCCAGCAGCGACCCTGACTTCGTGGTGGTAGACGGCGTGCCCGTCATGCTCCCGTCCTATGATGAGGCTGTGAGTGGCGGCTCGAGTGCCTTAGGCCCTGGGTTCCTGGCTTCCATGGGCCAGGGCTGCCCCCTGCCCATAGATGACCAGAGCCCCCCAGCATACCCCGGCTCGGGGGACACGGACACAGGCCAGGGAGAGTCAGAAACCTGTGACAGCGTCTCAGGCTCTTCCGAGCTGCTCCAGAGTCTCTATTCACCTCCCACGTGCCAAGGAGGTACCCGCCCCACTTCTGACAGCCCTGACACAGTTGCCAGCACAGCCGTGGAGGTGGCATCCACCAGCCCAGGCATCGACATTGCAGATGGTAAGTGTCTGCCCCAGGCCGCCCCAGCCCACACCTCCGCACCCAGCAACCAGTGTCTTCAAACCACCCTTTTGGGTTCATCAGTCCACCTCCCACTCCCCGGCACGGAACCGAAGCAATCTTTCCCTCTCCTTCACCTCAGATTGTTACTTGTTCTCTCTGCTGTCGAGGGCGTGGGCAAGACCAATTCCTGGAAGGAATCATCATCATTTCACAAGTGATTAACCCATTAACTGAAATGCTAGGACGCATAAAAGGGCACCACCATCCAGAATAGAAAGGCGATGGTGGGTGGTACTTGCTTTTCGCAGCAGCTGTATGATCCTGGATGTTTTCTTCTTCATCTCTCAGTTAGGCAGGACTCTTGAAAATGGTGCCTAGGACAGGATAATACATAACGTGCAAGGAGGAAAGACCCTGAGGCATGCACGAGGGCCCAGCCCCTCAGAGATTCTCTGTACAGACAGGCTATGTTTAGCAGGAGTGAAGTAAAAGATGGCTGTGCTCCAGAACTTTGCAAATGAGAGCGCCAGTCCTAGTGACAGTAATGTCCATAATGATACAGAAACAGGTCTCGTAGTTCCCTTTTTCTCTAGTACCGCTCTGCTTCTGTGTCCCTGAATTGGTAAGAGCTCACTTTTTTTTTTAATGAGTTTAAGATTTTCCAGCAAATGGATATTATCCACAGGAGTTGGTCTATTTGACTATTAACTGATATGTGGAACTTAGTATTTTCTTCCTCTCTTCACTGACCTCGGGAATTATGGATATTTCAGTAAGCTTCTCATTCCAGATATTTGCAGTGCTTGGGGCTACTCAGCTAATAACCGTCTCTTCCTTTACAGAGATCCCTCTCATGGAAGAAGATCCATAACCAGGCAAAGTCTGATGATTCTCTTTTCCCTTTGGGGATGGGAGCCTTGAACCTTGGAGTGAGGTCACAGAAGGACAGAGTTTGGGGGAATGGGAGACATTTTCTAATTTATCTTCATGGGGACATTGACTCACATCCTACATCTCAGACTCAGTAGTGAGACTGAAAACCTGTGGTGGCAGTGCTTTTAAATGAGACTTGAGGATTTGCCAAGACCATGGGGAACAAAGGGATAAGGAGAAGCCCCTCTGTGTTCCTGGGTGAAGGTGTGTCTTGTGTTTGGGAACATGAGACAGTTCCACACACACACCACTGAATCCCACATCTCATGACTTACGTTCTGAGTACTACCTGCCTCTTCTGAAAGCATGTCACATTATGTAAATTCGCTTCTAAAATCTGCTTCGAACTGTCTCTAGACTCCAAATTAGGATGGCTCAGCCTCTGGGGGAGTCGGCGTGGAGCTGCTGGAAGAGTGCAGAGCGCCCCCTGCAGGCTCCCAAAGGGAAGGTTCCCGAGTGACTGCTGGACAATCTTCCTTATCTGGACCTCTACTCCAGGCGAGACTAAAGTGGGGATGTGGCAACTCCAGTGAGGAAGGAAAGGAAAGACTCAGGCCAACTCTGCTTTCTGGAAATTTCTTCCAAAAGTAGAGTTCATATACTCCGTGCTGTCCTTTGGTGAACTATCATCAGTATTTGTATTCATGGTCCAGCACAGGGACCCCTGGCATTGGATAAATCTTGTGATTTTTACACATGGTCAGAATGTGTCCAAATACACCTCATGGTGGAGAAAGTAACCAAGGTAATGTTTTGTTTGGGCATTTAAAAAAGATGATATTTCTGAGTCATCAGCCTCTCCACTTAACTTTAGGGTAGTTGCCCCACTCCCGAACTCAGCCATACTTTGATTTCCCCTAACAGAAATTATTCCTCTTGCAAATAAAGCGTGAAGTTGGATTTTTCCCCCCAACTCTTATTTTGTCCCTCAGTGTCCACAGGCTGGCCTTTCAGCCCTAAGACAGCTCTTCCCTTCATGCCGCCCACCTGCCTGCCAGTCCTGCATTTCTTCTCTGGTGCCCACAGAGCGGGCTCCGGTCCTAAGAAAATGGTAGATAATAAATTCCCCGAGTCCTGAGGTCTCCCTGAGTCTCCTCGAATACATGTTGATGTGTGCAATTGATTCCCTTCCTCCTCTGGGTTTTGGACAAATATAAACAAAACTCCGATCCATAAAATTGCTATGCTGATAGAGCAGTGGGAGCTGGAAGCTTGATCAAATTCTGTTTTTTCTTGACACAGACTGATTAAAAATTAAAAAGAAAATGACAGTTTGAAGCGTGACTTTAATAGTGGAGTGGAGTTGGGTGGGCAGGGAGGGTCAGTGACAGTGATCACGGGTGATGGAGATAAAGCAGAGGACTAGAACCAGAGAAGCTAAGGGGGGTAACTTAACATACTTGCCTTGCCAGGACCCTGGCAGTGGTGCCACCAGCAGCAGCAACGTACCTTTCTGTGGGGAACAGTGTTGGCCTCACCTGCCACAGGTACTACATGGTATCTCAAACCCCATAGAAGGAATTGATTTTCCTGGCTGGGTTTCTCTGGCCCACTCGGAGACAGGTGGCAGGAGTGGCTGGGTAGGTGGAGTGGAGCGTGGGGGTCCTAGGGTCACCATTGGCAGCCCCCTACTCCCACCAGGCAGCCTTCCCCAGGATCCTGTGGGGTCAGGTCTTGGCTTTTCTCCATGCGCCCTAAGTGGAGGATGTTTCTCAGAGACACAGGTAAGTGCCTCATTTCCAAGGAGGCAGGTGGGAAGAGGTCCGTGGGGCCTGACCTGGCCTTCTTCTAGAAAACATTCTACCTCCCATGGTAGAACGCAGCAACATTCAGCCTTCTTGCCTGCATGTGAGTACAGAGACACCTCTTCAGCCCCTGCACCTGGGAGACAGGTGCCACAGGTGCCTCATGTATCCAGGTATTAGAGTCAACCTTGTTCTAAGAATAGAGGCTGGTAGGAGAAAGCATGGTCACCTAGTCACCTAGATCATCCCCTCCAGCCCTTAGTTCGTGGTTACATCAGAGTCTCAATTTGTTTATGTGATTTATTTATCTTTTCATTCTACTGAGCTTATTGATGTGGCAAGAAAGAATCCTCACGCTCTCTCAGGCATGTCATGATTCTGACTCGCTCTTCAATTAAAAATCTCGAGAGGCACTCTGGTTGTGAGCAGAATCAATGTTTCTCACACCACCTCAGGAATTAGGATGTAGGAGAACAAAGCTGGCAGTCTTGGGAATTGTGCCTTGAGGTGTGGTGTGAGAGACAAGTGCCCTCAGCCTTGGCAGAGGGGCGCCTCCAGGCTGTGGGCAGGAGAAGCACTGGAATGCTGGGCCTTCCCTTGCCTCTGCCAGAAGTGTTCACCTCACATGGTGTCTCCCAGCTCAAGCGACTCAGCTGCAGGCCATGTAAAACCCAGGGACCAGGATGCAAGACCTGGGGTCAGGGAAATTAAATTCAACTGGAGAAAAGATCGTGTCTCCAGGAAATGCAAAGCCATCATTTTCTGGCTGACTCTCCCTGTCAGAAGTCGCAGGATGGCTTTACACTTCGCTTCCATGAGATTTTTTTAATTGCGAGGTTGTGATTTGCTGGGGTGGGATCTTTAGAGTCTTTCTTACCTAATTGCACCCATCCCTGCAGCTGGCACTCTTCCATCTGCAGAATGTTTTGTCCCTGGCCGCACGGCTGATCCAGCACAGTCGGGAGTCAGATGCAAAGACTGGCAGGCCATAGCCACTCCTTTTCTCCCTCCCTTGACACCTGACAGGCTAGAGAGCTCTGCTCCTCCTTGAGGGCAGAGGCAGGGTCTTAGCGTTGGAGAGCATGGGCTTTGCGTGGGTCCTCCATCAGCTGACCACACAGCCTGCCTGAGTCAATGCCTTCCCTGGGCTTCAACTTCTTCATGCAAAAGGTAGAGCTGGTTGCATCACCTTCCTCACTGTTCTGTGGAGGAGGACAGGTAATGTAAGTCACCGCACACAGTAGGCATTTTATCGGCAGCCATTCTTCCTGTGTTGCCCACTGTGAGAGAGGGTACCCTGTGGGTGGCCAGGGAATGCATCTCTGGGCGCCTTATCCTGCTGCCCTCAAGTGCATTTGTCCCAAAAAGATGGACCAAAATGTGTCGTACCTGTTCCCTTCAGACCCTCCTCCTAGGAGTCCCTCCTTGTCAAGCTTTTCTGTGTGCCAAGCTTTTCCGGAAAAAAAAACAGAGGTTTTCAATCCTTGGCCCTTTGGACATATTCTCTCCCTCCCAGCACAGCCTTTCTCTGAATGCTCCAGAAAGTTCTGCTCAGGGCAAACCGGACACCCTCACATTTCGCCCAAGGACTCTGAAGGAGTCAGGCCTCTCCTCACTCCCAGGCAGCCCTGTATATTAGCACTAAACTGCTTCCCTAATTTTATTGTCTATTTTGGATTTAAGGCATAAAAATTAATGCCCACACATTTCTAAGATGATAAAAAGAAAAGTCTAGGTAAAGATGTCTGGTCTTGTAGACAGAACAAGACCCCAGAATGCAGCAATCACTTGTCAGGGAGGGTGGATGCTGAGCACGAAGGCATTGCAATCATAAAATTGAACGCAGAACATGTGGCATCAGTGCGGCTGTGTTTAATTTCCATGGCAGGCAGAGCACGCTCTCTGCACTGGGCTAGAAAGCAGTCTCTGGGTACCTGCAGTGTCCAGGTAAGTGCCCAGAGGAGTGGCCCAGTTGCCCGCCCCAGACCTGCCATGCTTAGAGCCTCATCAACATGCTCAGAATCTGACCTGCTCCAAGGCTGTGGGATAAAGAAACCCAAACACCAGCAGAGGCATAAGGAGTTTGGGGGCAAGGGGGACCCAGTGACTCCTGAAAGAATAAAGAGACTCATCTTCTGGGAGTCTAGAAGAAACTTTTAGAGGCCTCCATTTTCATCAGTAGGTCTTTCTTAATCCCCTGCTATGTGCCAGGCCCTGCCCGTGCTCTAGTGGGAAGTAAGGACTCTCGAGCAGGCAGCTATGAAGCACTGGACGCCTTACCCAGGCCTAGGCTCCCGGGAAAGCTGCCCACAGGCAATATAGCCAACTAGGATGGGCGGAGTGGGAGTGAGCCCGGGAAGGGAGCGCAATACCCTCCCGAAGTCCAAGGGAGCTGGGTGGGTTTGGAGAATGTAGAGTGCTCCAGGCTTTGGGGCCTTGAGATTGGGGATGGAGAGCAGGTGGAGGGGAAGGCAGGGGAGAGTGATGGTACTGAAGGGGTAAGTTAGGGCCAGACCACAGAGGCCTGGGTACCCTGTTAAGGAGGCCAGTGGTTTCCTGAGGGCCACGGGAGACCACCAAGAGGCTTGAAGCAGAGACATGCGAGGGTGAGGTAGAGAAGCCAGCAGGGCTGATGGCTGCTTTGGAAGGCCCACTCAATTCTGTGGAGCACTGGCCCGGCTGGCTGGGACATCGGAACCTAGCTTAGGACTGCCACTGAGCCTCTGGGGGACCCCTTCGGGCCCCGGTTTCCTCACCTGTACAGTGAGAGGGTGAAACAGACGGTCTCCAACAAGTCTTCCAGTTTGGACAAAGTGAGATTCTCTTCCTTACTTTTCTCTTTTAATCTAGAGTCAATCATCACCCAGCTCCACCTCCTCCATCTCTTAGCAGCACCCACTGCGGCCTCTCCTCCACTTCTGACCACATTGACACCCTTGTAGCTCCTTCCCTGGGCACCCTTCAACATCCCCTTAGGGGGCTCTAGAAACTGCTACCACCTCGACTGGGAGGGTGCCGGGCAAGCAGCCAAAGCCACAGCTACGCTGGCCTCCTGCCTGCATCTCTCGACCTCTTGGCCAGAGGCGCAGAGGCCAAGGGCACCCCTTCTGGAGTCCACTAGCGGATATGACTTGAAGCAACTAGAAACCCAGCCGATCTCTTAGGATGGTTTTGCCCACAAACCTGTAATTGTGCAGCATTTCCAGGTCTCTGAAGCATGTTCGCCGGCGGTGTGCTTTGTGGGGGATGGGAAGGAAGCAGACAGGTTTCGGGTTCTTGTTGGCTGTGTCTGTTTTTACGTCACCACGGAGCGCAGAGGCCGCCCTTGTCTGTGCTTCTCACCTACCTGTCAGGTGTGCGGTAGGCACAGACAGGCTGTTTCACTTAAGCACTTTATTTTTTAGAGCAGTTTTAGGTTTACAGGAAAAATGAGCAGAAAGGAGAGTCCCCACATCCCCAGCCCCCACCACTCAGTTTCCTCTATCACTGGGAGGTGGTATTTGTGTGGCCATTTATTACACGTATGAACCAATCTAGATACATTATATGAGCTGAAGTCTAGAGTTTCCAGGGAGGTTTGCTCTTGGTGTCTTACAGCCTGGGGGTGTTGACAAAAGCACAGTGGCCTGTGTCATCATACGGGACCAGGCAAAGTGGTTTCACTGCCCTAGAAGTCCCCTGAGCTCCGTTAGGCATCCTTCCCTCCCCCGAACCCTTGATGCCCTCTGACCATTTCACTGTCTCCGTAGTTTTGTCTTTTCCAGAGTGTCACATAGTTAGAACCCTACAGTCTTTGGCCTTTTCAGATTCTTCGTGGCTTCTTTTACTTAGCAAGAGGCATTTAAGTTTTCCATCTCTGGACACCTAGGAGGACTAGGGAAGCAGCCCGGTTTTCAGAACTAGGGACTTTGTAGATTCTTGTCACGTGGAGCCCAAGATGTAGAGGCGCTAAGTCTGCTAGCTGGTCCCCTCCCCGAGCCACCCAGGGACTCAGGAAAGAACGTCCCGCCACGTTCCCTCAGGACCACATTCTGCACTGTGGCACATGTCATGTTGTCCCCTCCTAATCAATATTCCTTGGGATTTTGTCACACATGCCCTGTAGACGTTGGTTAGCTCTCCAGCTCCAGTGACCTGAGGGCTTTCCTCTTTCCTTCATCCTTTCCAGCTCCTTCAGGTCCTCAACTCTGGAATCCTCCCATCTGCTTCATCAGCCTTTGTGGAAAGCCCATGAGTTATCCCTGAGTCCATGCTGCAGGCCCCCAAGTGGAAAGTATACACCAGGAGCCCGGCAAGCACGTGCAAGAGGCCACCGCCCTCCTGGGAGGCAGAGACGGTTCCCAGAGAAGGGGGCAGCTGAGCCCGCTGGCACAGCATGTCATCTTTGTGTGCATGAGCAGCCTCTTCCCTGAGGGAGAGGAAGATCTCAGCACGGAATGGGACTCTCAGTCCTGGCTGTGCTGTGACATTCTTCCTCTGCTTCAGCTTTCCCAACTGTAAAATATAAAATGGCAGGACCAACGTCCCGGGTTGTTGGGAGGAACTAATGAGTTATAGTGACTCTCTGTAAAGTGATTAGAACCAGGTCTGGTGTGAAGTCCGTAGTTACAGGTGTTCGCTGTTACTCGTATTTAATCCAGCCAATTCCACTCTGGTTTTCCTCCCCGAGATCCCAGACATAGAGTTTATCTGCTCCCTTGATGGCATCTGCTTTTCTCCACATGCATGTCACAGTGACATTTTCTACTCTAGTTATTGAACCATCTCCAATGTGCCACTGAGAGTCCCTCAAAGCTGTTGGTGGCTACGCAGACCCTGGGGGCCCAGGAGCAAGCAGCCTGCTCTTCCAGACCTGCTCTCACAGATACCATGAGAAATAGCAGCAGATGCTCCTGGAAAGCCATGTCTGTACATGTCCCTCCCTCCACCCCACTGTCCAAAGGCCAAAGGTATGAAGAAGAATGAAGATAGTCTGGCACAATTTGTTCTTTGCTAATTTATGAGCTTACAGTGATTTTTATCAACTACCACTTTCCGTGTGTAAGGCTGACAAACCATCTGGTTAGTAATTGAGCCAGATGCTTGTCTAACATCAGCACTGAATTCACAAGCCCATGTCCACGGGTCACAGATCCACTGTTTCCATTTGGGTCAAACACTGTCTCAAATGAGCATCCCCCAGCCTCTCAGGAGCTCCATGGCCTCCGCACCACCACCTGGGCCCCCAGCACTGGTTTAACAGTATCAGCAGGGGGTGTCCTGGGACCTGAGGCAGCCGTGTGGGCAGTGTTGCCTGCTGGTGAAACTCCTGGGCACTGAATTTGACTGACCTGGGTTTCAATGCCAGCTCTGTCAGAAAGTCTTCACTACTTTGTCCAGAAGCAAAGTTACCTTCGAGATAGTACTGAGGCTTCCTCATGGTTTGTTGTCAAAATTAAATGTGATGATGATAGAAGCAGCTTGGAACCGTTCCTGAAATGGTAGCTGCCTTCAGTATTCTCTTCTTCCCCCTTTGTCACAAAGGAAAGTCTCTTAGACACCTGTTAGCCCTCAACCATTGGTCCAGACCAGCAGCTGTGTCTGCCACTCTCCTTCTGGAGACTTCTGAGGAGCGTCTGGGAATTTCCACGGCCCCTGCCCATCTGTCTTTACCTTTCAGCTCTGGCATCTTCGGTCATCCCCAGGGCCCTGTTCTTCCCCACCCGAGAGCTCCCAGGAACCTTTGTGACAATGACCGGCCTGTGGGCTGCAGAATCCATACCGTGAGACCAGGCTCTCTTGTCCCTGAACTTACTGAAATCTGGCAACCTAACAAAAATAGAATTTTTATTTGAAATCATTGGGTACTCTGGCACTGAGGCATTCTCACCCTTAACCCCTGAATGTTCCTCTGCTCTCACACGATGCATCTAGCACAGTGGTTTTGCATCCTCCTGGCCCCCACCCTGGACACTTGGCAATTTCTGGAGTCTTTTTGAGTTGTCACACGGCGGGTGGTGCACTGTTGGCATCCATTGGGCAGAGGCCAGGATGCAAAGCACAGCACCCTACTTGCGCACAGATATGCCCCAGGGCAGGAGCTGCCGAGGGCACAGGGTGGGAAGGTGTCTGGGGTGGGGCTGTGAGCCATGCAGAGCCAGGACACAAAGGGGCTCACGCGGTCACCCCACAGGGCCACTCACCGTGGAGGATGTAGCCCCATTAATACCAAGTAGAGAAGCTAGAAGGAAACCTGCTTTCCAACGATGAGCAATAAAAAAACATACTGGGATCAACCAGGCTTACAAGAAAGGCAGAGTTATCTTTTTATTCTCGCTAACAAAAATGATGACACAAAACTATTGTCCTATGACGAGGAGATCAAAAACTCCACAACCAAAACTTGTAGAGTCAAAGTGTCACAGACAAGTGGCCGAAGGTGATCCATAATAATAATTTACAAAAGGGTTTCACTTATTTCTCCTTTTTCTGTGATGTCTGTGTTGTCAGCTTTCTGAAATTTGTCCTTCGTTGTGATTTCTCATTCTAAATAAATATTCATTTTTGTATGGATGCTGCATTGGCGGTTTTACATTCTTAAAGAGAACCCGCAAGGTTCTGGAGACCCTGGAAGCCTCCAGAGAGGTGGTGGGTGGTCGGGTTCCCTCAGGGCTCCCTTCCAGCTCTTTCATCAACCCCACAGTCCTCAGAGCTAGGAACACAAGGCTCTGATGATAAGGTGATAATCAGGACTAATATTTGTCACGCTATCAAGTTTTCACAGCACTTCACGTCCATTGTCTTGTTCAACTCTCCTAGCAGTTCTGTGGTGTGTAGGTAAGTCTTTAATAATAATGCACTCTTTAAAAAAAAAAAAGTTTAGGGAAACCAATGTGCCTCAGCATCTCCCCAGCTGTCTCTCCAGGCCTGGCTGCTCCCTGCACCCAGGCAGCACGTACGTGGTCCACTCCCGCTGCCCTTTCCCCGGCTGGTCCACTCCCGAGGACGGTGAGCCAGGAAACCTGGTTCCTGGGCCTGGTCCTGTTACTCGGGATGAGCCGGAGCAGATCTCTTCCCTCTCCGGGCTGCAGCTCCCCGCAGTTCCCGTCACACGAGCATGTAGGACAGGACTGGACCAGCTCTAACAGCACAGCCCCTCGTTTTAGAATTTCGGGTTTTGTCCACACTGGTGTTTTTAGGCCATAGTGACACCTGTGCCCTCAGCGGGCTCCAGCGCCCCAGCTCTCCTGGAGCAGCGCGCCCCTCACTGGCCAGGCCCGCCACATGGTCAGGGGTGTGGTGTGGTGAAATACACGCCAGAAGCCAGACTAGTGCCGCTGCTCCTGGCTCCTAGAGGGGCAGGATGGGCCTCAGCGGCCGCTGCAGGCAGTCTCCCAGCTCTCCTCCGGAGCTCAGGCTCCTGGGCCTGCCAGCTTCCCCAGAAGTGCTCTCCTCGCTTAGCAGAGGGCTGGAGAGAGGCCGGAGGAGGGGTCCCAAAGGAACAGAACCAGGTGATCTGCTGTCCACCAAGTCACCCTGGGAGCCCAGGTGGTAGGCCCGGACAGAGCCCCTGAGTCAGCAGTCCCTGGCTTCCTCACGTCAGTCCCTCCTTCCCTCAAGCAGACACTGAGCTGGCAGAGTGTCCACAGGGTCCTGGGGCCATGCTGCTAAGCAGCTCCAGTCTCTGCACGACCTCACCCTCTCAGATAAACCCACATTCCACTATCCCCGTCTTTGCGTTAGCTCCTCAAGGACCCCCTTTGTTTGAAGATGCCCTGCCCCAGAAGAGTCCCTTCTCCTGAAGACCCCCTTCCCCTGAAGCCCCTATTCTGCTGCAGGCCCCCTTTCTCCATCCCAGGCTCCGAGACAAAGGAGGGCGCAAGGCCTGCACCCTGGGTGTACTGCTGCACCCAGGAGAAGGGAGCAAATGCTCCCTGATGGGCAGCACCAGAGGGATCCAGAGAGGACAGAGGCCCAAACACAGTATTTCCTCAGGATCTAGGTTTATGGGGTATGGGTCGGGGAGGGAGGAGAGGGCAGTCAGGGAGGGAGGAAATGGGAGGACGGAAGGGAGGCGAGGCAGGTGATTGTTTAGAGACAGTAGAAGGGGGCAGGAGAAGAGCCCCCGCCCCACCCGCTTGGGCTGTCTTGTAACCAGGTGCTCTCACAGCAGACAGACAGGCAGCCGTGCCGCCTTGGCCCCGTCTCACCCACCTGCACACCTGCTCTTCATTCCAGCCTGCCCCTCGCGGAGTCTGCTCATGAAGGCAGTACGTCCCTCATGACTCATGCGGCAGAGGCTGCCGGGCTGCGAGGCTGGTTCCCTGCCAAGTCCTTCGCCCCGTCCACACCAGGCAGCCTCTCTGAATGCTAATGGTGTGCTGAAGGAAGAAACACGGCCCTCTCATGTCGGGCTTGGCAGAGGTCAAACAGAGTCCGGCCCCATCTGTGTCTATTGATTTCCCCCTCTGACCCCACAGGCAGGGTATTTCTGGGGAGCTGGGAGGAGCCTGGGTCACTAAGAAGAGTGTGAGCTGGCGAGTCAGGGAAATGACTCCCATTCGAGTTCACCTCTCAGGACCTCAGTTTCTCCACTCGTGCAGGACGGAGTAAACACAGACCTCTCCTAGGACCTGTTCTGGCTCTGATGCTCTCTGCCTCCCCTTCATCACATGTCTGCAAAGGCCCAAGTCCAGGCCTCAGGGGTGCAGAGAGCACAATATGGCATAAGGGACACAAGGATAGCTTCTAAACATCTTGGGGACAAGCTGTGAGGTCTGGGGCTGGGGATGGGGGAGTAAGGAGAGGGATGATCTTAGAGAAAGTGTCACATGTCATCTGAACACCTAGCTTAGCCAGATAGCCAGTCAACAGGTGCGACATGGCCAACCGGAGTGCCCGTCACACCAGGTGCTCCTATGGCCTCAGAGAAACTCCAGGGTGGGGTGAGAGAGGCTGTCCCACCTGGATGGGACTCACTGGAGGTACAAATTTCTACATGGTTAAATTGTTAAAACGCTCACCTACAATATTTTAAAAGTCCAAACAGCACACAGTCTGCAAGGAACCAATGAAAAGAAAGTGAGCGGTTCTCACGGCCTCCCTCTTCTGGCACCGTGAGGGTCTCCTGAATCTGATCCGCCCAGCATGTAAACGGAGGAGCCTGTCTTGATAAGGCCGCGTGGCTGCACTTGAATTCAGGTTTGTCTGACTTCACACCGTTGTCTGTCAGAACTGCATGGGCTAAAACTGACCAAATCCCCATGCAGGTGGGCTGTGGTTCATTCCTCAGAAAGTTGTCACTTAGATGAGCTCCCAGGAATACCCCAAGGAAGGCACAGATACAGGCTTGGCACCAGCAGTATGGAGATGGTGTGAAGGACTAGGTTAGCCCTGGAGAGCTCTCCTTGGCCATCCATTTACATGAAAATATTTAGTGTCAGGCATTGCGAGAGGTCATGGGCACACGGGCTGAGCGGGAGTGACAGTCAGCCCTTAGAATGCCAAGCCTGGAGGAGACAAGCGTCCAGTAAATGCCCTCAGACAAATAGTGCTGTGACCAAGGACAAAAAGTGTGCTCAGGAAATCTTCAGCAGGGCCCCCCACCTGCTGCCGGCAGCAGACGGCCTAGTGGCCATGCTGAGGATAGTGGCTTCGTCTCCCAGGCAGCGGGGCGCCTGCGCCTTGCGGAACAGGGAACTCCTCTAGCGCAGAGTGGAGTGAACAGGGCTGGAGGTGAGAAGCGAGAGGCGGCTGCGCTCTGAGGTAACGTGGCCCAGACTGGCCTGGTGAGGGAGGACTGGGCTGGCGAGATAATCCTGAGGCAGCCTTGATGGGCTGTCAGACGGAAGCCCAGGGGAGAGGAGGAGGAGGATCCAGAAGTTTCCCCGGTGTTGGCTCCAGCACCTGGGTGGTGGGCGTCATCACAGTGACCGGGGCCTCACGGAACGGGTTTGCGTGATTATGGACACCCTTCTTTGGGTATTTCTGATTTTATTTTTGTAAACTATGGAACGTGAAAACAGTTTTTCTTTATGCAGTAAGAATACATTCTCCTTTTTAAACAAATCAATGTGAAGAAAAAGCTACTAGCAACGTGTTCAAAGGTGAGCGTGATGAATGACTGGCGTTTGAGAACCATTGAGCTGTGGGGGCCCCGGTACTGCAGTCCCCAAGAAAGACCATCTGGTGCTCACAGAACAGGAGCCCAGTGTCCCTTAGTGCACACTCTAAGAGCCCACCTTCCAAAATGGGCAAAAGAGAGAGGGAGAGAGAATGTGGACATAGGGAGGATGGTGCTGGAGTGTTCCTGGCACAGCTGACTTGACTTAGTAACCCCATCAGGCCTCAGCATTAGCCCAAACCCAAAGACAACCTGGTTCCTGACACCGCCGCCCAAGGCTGGCTCGCTCAAAGACTGCGACGTGGACTAAGTCAGAATCCCTGGAGTTCCACTACTTCCCCACTGCAGACTCAGCTCTATCCGGCTCTGGCCTCACGGGCCCCTGGGTGATGAAGCAGTTCAACAGCCTCCGCCTCCTCCAACTGGCTGGGCAGGGGCAGCCACGGCTGGAGAGGGGCCAGCTGGCTGACACGAGACCCCGGCTGCCCAGCCAGACCAGTGCCGGCCAGCTGTGGCTGCTTCCCTTAATTTAGTGGACCCCCCTCTCACCTCAGATGGCAGAAGCAGGCTTACAGTCCCTGTCTCAGCCCCTCCTGGGTTTCCATCACTCTCAGAATGCGAACCGATCTCCCTCTCCACACCACAGGCCTCCCCAGCCAGACCCCGCTCCCCCACTCGACACCCACCCAAACACCACTTCTCCAGGGTCCTCACTGTGCCTGCCCTCGACCCCAGTGCATCTTTATGCCGCCCCCTGATCACCCTTGCCCTCACCCCTTTGCCTGGCTAACTTCGCTCAATTTCAAATCTCAATTTAATCCTCACTAAACATCTTTCCTGTCCTCTGTGTCTGAGCCTTCCTCCTCGGTCAGAGGCCTCTCCCAGCTCTGTGTCACCTCCTGTCCCATGTCCCTTCCCCCTCTGGACTGGGCACTGTAGGCTGTCAAGGCCAAGCCTACCTCTATCACTGCTGTTTCCCTGGTACCCAGCTCTGGCTCTGCCATGTGGTGGATGGCATATGTGCTCTGAGCACGTAATGAGTGAACACGTAATTGTGTGCTTCCAAGAATTCATGACAAGTAGGAAGACATCTGTGTAAATTGTCAGAGTGAGCCTTTGGGGATAGACTCAGATTTCACAAAACCAGGTCAAACCTTCCCAGGATCAGTCTGACTTCTCCAGAGGGGGAGTCTGCTCCCAGTGACACAGGGACCTCCAGCCTGCATAACTTAGAGCTAAGTGCTGAGCCTTTCTGCTCCTCCCCTGACAGAGAAAAGGAGGGATGTGGGGTGTCTGACCACAAGGGGGTGTAAAAGACCCAAAGTCCTGGCCCATCCAGAAAGGAAGGCTGAGGGGACATCTTCCTGAGGACAGGTACCTTTCTCACAAACTGGAGAGCAGGGCTTGGGAGGATGTGAACATTCCTTCCTCTGCAGGGCCATCCCGACCCACAGGCAGGGAATTTGATTACAGGCTGTGCTCTCTGACCCCAGAGGCTTCTGCCACAGCAGAGAATCATTTAGATGAACAACCAGGGATCAACAGCAGGTGAGAGCAATTTCCACAGACTTTATATATTTTAATTAAAAAAATTTAGAAGCTTTATTAAAAAATTCAATTGTGCTACATTACAGTCATGCGCCCCTTCAGACTGCAGCCAGGGACGGACTGCAGGTACAGTGGTGGCCCCAGTGGGCCCTACCAGGCAGCCTAAGTGCGCAGTGGGTTATGTCTGCTTCTGTGTAATTACATGCTCTGTTGTTTGCACAAAAATGAAATCATCTCCGGACACGCTTCTCAGAATATATCCCAGTCATTACATGATAGTCGACTGTACACACAGCAAAATTCACCAGCTCAGTCATTTTTGAGGCAGGCAGTTCAGTGGTACCAAGTACATTCACACTGTTAGGTCACCATCACCATCATCCACCTCCAAAATTTATTTCATCTTGCAAAATGGAAACTGTCCCCAACGCCTCCATTCCTCCCTCTCCCAGGCCACCGACTACCCTTCCACTTTCTGTCATTGTGAATTCGACTCCTCCATGCACCTCCAGTAAATACTATCATGCATGATGTTTCCCCTTGTGACAGCTGACCATACGTACCATTTTAAAGGGGACAGTACTATTGGATTTCATATTTCCCAACTGTAAATTTTGTCCTATTTGTAATAAACCAAGGCTGTCTTTAACATGGGGCAAAAAAGGCAGTTGAATTGTCCCAAGTCCGGTCTGTTGAGGGGGCCCAAAAGTCCGATCTTGCTTTTGTCTCAAGAAAATATGTTCAGCCTGCCTTGGAGCCTTGTTTATTTTGCTTAACATAATGTCCTGCAGGTTCATCCATGTTGGGGTGTGTCAGTATGCCCTTCCTTTTGAAGGCTGTATAATACTCCACTGTGTGTTTATACTGCATTTTGTTTATCCTTTCTGCCACTGATGGACGCTTGCGTGGCTTCCACCCTTTGGATAATGTGAATAAAACTGCTGTGAATACGGGTGTATAGATCTCTCTTCAAGATCCACATCAGTTCTTTAGGGTACGTGGCCAGAAGAGTAATTACTAGAACATGCAGTAATCACATGGCTTTACATTTTGGAGGAGCTACCAGACTATTTCCACAGTGGCTCCCCCATATTAAGCACAGGCCATTTTAATTGGACTCTTTCTGACATCCAGATGCACGAAAACCAGCCCCTGTGACAACAGAAGATGTCGAGATGAAGCCCCCTCTGCCTCCCTCTCGGGACACAGGCTGGGCCACTCCAGCGTGCACGTCATCTGTGTCCAGCGCTCCTCTGGCCACACAGCAACCTGACTTGAGCTATCAACTCTACGGCACTGCCCCTGCACCGTGTGTCACTGCCGGGACCCGGGAGTGACATAAGCTCTCTCCGACTTGCTTCTCCTGAAAAGCAGAGCCTGAAGCAAGGACTTGTTTGCAGGTAGTCAACATAGAGAAGCGATGCCAAGATGTGAAGGTGGAGGTTGGAGAAGAGTAAAGCAGAGGAGGGAAAGACAAAGCCAGGTCACTGCTGGGAGTACCCAGACCTTGAACTTCTGGAACCCTCCGAGATGCTAGGAGAATGTACCTCAGAATCTCCTCCCCATCCCCCAAGAGATGGGGGAGCAACTTCAATGGAGTCCATCAGTGTGCCTCCTGCTGTTGGTCCAGGGAGTCCCCAAGCATGTGTGTTTTTGTGTTTTAAGGAAAAGTGCAGTCAGAAATAGAGGCGAGTAGGCAAGCAGGTAGGAAGAGAGGAGGAAGAAATACTTCATTTATTTTATTTATTTGTTCAACTTGGTTGTTCTCCCGGCCCCAAGTCTTGAACCCAGGACCCTGGGATGTATATGAACTGCACCCATTTTGTACTAGGCCACTAGGCCAGCAGGGCACACCTGGTTTTGTGTTTTTAAGAAGGGAAGGAAAGGGAGAGGAGGAAGACACATCTTTATTTATTTTGTTATTGTGACGGCCTCAAGACGACTCGAGGAAAGCTAGGTCCAGGGAGTGTAGGTGTGAGTGACAAAGTCTGCTATGACACAGTGCTCACCCATTAGCACAGGCTCTAGCCTAGACATGATTCTAAATAAATATTCGTCCAATTAAAATAACAAATACCTATTCGACACTGAGCGCAGCTGATGTGGATGGACGACGTGGCCCAGCCTGTGTCCTGAGAGGGAGGCATGAGGGAGCTTCACTGTCTTCTCAATGTCTTCTAGTCACAGGGGCTGGTGTTCAGGCATCTGGGAGTCAGGAAGAGTCTGATTAGCGTGACTTGTGCTTCACATGGTGCAGCTGCTGTGGAAACAGTATTTGGTAATTACCGTACATTTGGCACAGTCACAAGACTTTACATATTTAATCCGCACAACCACCCTGGGAAAATAGATTGTTGTCAGCATATTTTACAGACAAGTAAGTAGAGGCAGAGACAGGTTCAGTCATGCATCTAAGGTCACCAGCCGGCAAACAGGAAAGTAGAGCGCACAGTCACTGTGCTAAAGGACTTGGATACAACTCGGTTCATTAAATAGAGAGTGGTCCATTGTATGTCCAGACCACTCCAGGCCAGGAGAAGTCCAAGATGTCACAGTGTAACAGAGCACCTTGGGGGCACTGGTGACAGGCAGATCGGGCTGAGTTCAAGTCTTGATTCTGCCCCACACTAGCCATTGACCTTCTGCAAGTCACTTCAACAGTCTGAGCATCACGTCTCGTCTATAAATTACAGATGTGGTGTGCCCTGGTGGAGCAGTAATTTGATCAGCTGCCTTTGACCAGTTCAATCCACATACATCCTAAGGATCCCAGTTCGTGTCTCGGCGCCGGGGAAACCAAGATGAACAACTAAATAACTAAATGCTCTTCTTCCTCTCTCTTCCACCTGCTTGTCTCTGCTCACCTTCATTTCTGTCTGCACCATTCCTTAAAAAAAAAAAAAAAAATGGACATGAATACAGCATTTTTCCTAGTAGCCAAATGCTGGAAACAGCCCAGCGTCTGAGGAGTGTGTGATACCCACAAGAGGAATACTCCTCAGCGATAAAAAAGAATAAGCTGATATATGTGACTTCATGGATTCAACGTGGATGAAGCTTGGAAGCACATTTTGTGGGAGGAGACTTAAGTGGAAGAATGCCTTCTATATGATTTCATTTCTATGAAATTCTAGAATGGGCAAAACGAATTTATGGTGGAAGAATCAAAACAGTGCTACCTTGGAGGAGGGGGGCAAGGACTGACTGAGGGGACATGAGGGAACTTTCTGGGGTGAGAGTAGTGTTCTATATCTTGACAGGGGTTTGGATCTTACAGCTGATTTCCTTTAAAAAAACACACATTAAATTTGACTTGAACATTTCATTTTAAGTACAGTTACCTGAAAAGAAAATTCTGCAAAAAAAAATGCATTGTAGTTAATGATTAAGTGCTGAATTTAGAGGGAAGTGTGTTTGCAATTTACTTTGACATATATGCAAAAAATAAGGTGGATTAATGGCTAGAGAGAAGGATGAATAATGGATAGATTATGTGACAAAGCAAACATGGTAAAATGTTAATGATAGAATCAAGGTGGTGGACCAGGGTCTGGAATGCACTGCAAAATTCTTTCAGCTTTGCTCTATGTCTGAAAATGTTTATAATAGAGTTAGGAAAATATATAGCACTTTGCTCTCAGGGTGGCTTAGCAGATGTACTGAGAAAAAGAAACACAAGTGTAGAACAGCTGCCTGGTACAATATCATCCTTTCTTATGGGTTGAACTGTGTTTCCCCCAAATTCTTATGTTGGAGTCCTAACCCCCACATCAGAATGTGACGTCATTTGGAGATCAGTCTTTACAGAGGTAACCAGATTAAAATGTACTCATTCGAGAGGACCCTAATGCAATATAACTGATGTCTTTATAAAAAGGGGAAAATTAGACACAGACAAATACTGAGACGTCACATAAAGATGAAGGCAGAGATACATTCAAGGAATACAAACCAAGAGACACAAGCCAAGGAATGCCAAAGATCACCAGGAAGCCACCAGAAGTTTGGGAGAAGCCTGAAACAGATTGTCTTTCATGGTTGTCAAAGGAACCAACCCTACGGACTCCTTGATCTCAGACTTCCAGTCTCCAGACTGTGAGACAATACATTTCTGTTGCTCAAGCCCCCAAGACTTGGTTATAGCAAACCAAAACGGAACTCTTACAGTGAACCTGGCCCCTTCCTGCCCCGCAAGGCCACCCCCTGGTTCTGAGGTGTCTGCTGCCTCCTGGTCGCCCCATAACATGAAGTACCCAGAACAGGGCCTCCCTGTTCCTCTACCTCCAATGGAGGTAGAGGTTTCCCTTTCTGTTCACAGAGCTTTGGGCCAACCTTGGGGAAGATGGCACATGGGGACTTTTCACTATAGTATTTTTAACAGCCTTCTCCCCTACCAGTTCCTGCTCTAGAGGAAGGACATGTGAGCAACACCATGCAGTGTGGCCCCTAGAAGTGTTTCCCACTCCCCCCACACACACACAAATGCCCATCGCCAGCTCAGGCTCACCTGCCCCTCAAGCCCCCATCCTGGGTGAGGGCCCTGCTTCCCAGGGCCTCTCTATTCCCCTCTCTCACTCTCCGTTTGAGGCAGTTTTCTCTCCCTTTTGCCCAACCCTGTTCATGTGATTTTATCCCTTGAGTGTCTCTCCTTCAATCGTTCCAGGACGCTAGTAATAGAATCCAGAATTCAGTCACTGGAATGACAGGAAATAGGGCACTGCCGGGTTCACGTGCTGAAGGGAAAAGCAGTGGGAGGAACCCGGCAGGCCCAGATGCCCTCACCTGTGCAGTGAGGAGGACACAGGTGTCCCACAAAAGACTGCAAGTTCCTTGGAGGTGGACACCATGTCTGGTCACCCCCAACCTGGTCCCAGTGCTGAGCACAGAGCTTAGCATGTGTGGGCAGAGGGGGTCGGGAGGGTGGGCATGCTCAACCAACACAGGGTGAACTGACTGACCGCAGGGACAGTGAGGTGGAGCGAATTATCAGGGCAAGTTGCTTGGGACTTGGCCTTAGTGCCCAGCTGCCAGATGTGACCCCAGTTATCTACTCTGCATAACTAGTGCCTTAAAACACTAGCAATGTTTTTATTACTACCACTCACAGTTGTCTGGAAGGAGTCATCGCCTTCGTTGCACCCGCCATCACGTTGTCAGCTCAGACCTTTGCCAGGGCTGTAGGCCAGATCTACACGTGCATCACTAGCTAGCAGGGGCCTCCTCAGCATGGTGACCGGGTACTGAGATCGAGTGTCTCAGGAGAACCAGGCAGAAGCTCTACTGCCTTTTAGGAATGAGCTACATATAATGTATCACTTTCACTATCGTCAGAGGCCCTCCCAAATTCAAAGGCAGAGACCCTCAACCCCACATCTTGTTGGGAGGAAAGTCCACCCCACCAGGCAAGAAGAGCGCAAGGGCTGGACAGTCCCGTGGTAGCCGTCTTAGGAAGCACATCTGAGAGTCAGCACAAGGACCCTGGCACAAGCCCCCAGCCTGGAAGGTTGTCAGGGCTCAGGCAGGGCAGGCTTCAGGGAGCAGGGGAACAAGAGACTTGGCCGTGGGGAGGAAGGGCTGTAGGAATGTGAAAGAGCCTCTGCCAAGCTGACTGTGGAGCATATGGGACAGCAAGGCAGACAGCGCGTGGCCACATGGAGCATTGGGAGGCCTTGAACTCCCTCTACAAAGGGTCTAGGAAGATCAAAAATCTGAGATTTTCAGGCCTTACAAACCAGCATGTCCCCTTTCAGGTAGGTGATTCTCATAAATATCATCTTGAACCACACAAGGCCATGTTCTCTGGGTGACTTTAAGCTCTGGGCCCGAGTTTTACACATCCCGTTGCTGTGAACAGATGGCAGGGCAGCCATCACCAGGGTCCCTTATAGTCCATGCAATGCCTTTTTGCAAATTAAAGGACAGCTTTTTCTCCAGGCAGTGTTGGTAACTCACCCCAAGTTCAGCCAGCAGAGCAAGAACTGGGATTCAGCCCCTTAATGAGCCTTCGACTGTCGTGTGCGGTGCGCAAACTGCTCATTCAGCAAAGGAGTCTTGAGGGCAGATCCAAGAAGCCGGTAGCTGAAGAGACTTCTGCAGTAGCTCTGGCCTCCCAGGAGTCATTCATTCATACGCTATAGCAGGCAAGGTCTCCAGAGAAACAGGAACACTAGGTGAGAGAGAGAGAGAACTCGCTGGTGTCTTTTCTTCGAAGGACTCGACGAGGCCCCCCTCATGAGAACTCCACCCTCATCACCCCATCCAACCCAAATTAGCTCCCAAAGGCCCCACATCCAAATGCCCTCACATTAGACGTTAGGGTTGTAACATGACTTTTAGGGGCACAGAAACATTCAGTCTATAACATCCTCTAATATCTTGCCTCTTTGTCTCCCCAACCCCCATAATTCAAGTGCATTCATTCTGCCAGGGGATGACCAGGGTGCCACACCACTTGGGGTTGATGCGGTGGCATCTGGGCAATGGTGAAGCATGGAAATATGGGCTTTTCGCTTCTGGTTTTGAGTTAACTCATTCTCACTAGTTAAACACATGTGCCAGTCAAAGTTCAAACTGCTGATCCAGGCTTTAATCATTCAGATTTGCCCAGAACTGAAGGATTTCAAAACTGAAAGAATTCTGGGAAAACAGGGATGTGTTGATCACCCTACAACTTTAGGCGGAACTATTACCTCATTCGTTTATATTCTCTAATTTCTCAAACCTGCTCTTTGATTTTGCTTATGGAGTTTTCTTGTCATATGAAATGTTAATTTTTATGTGGTCAATATATCTCTACCCTCTCTTTGATGGCTTCTGGGATTCCTAACTTGCTTAGAAAGTGTTCCTTTACTCAAGGTTTTACAATTATGTCCCTAAATTCTATTTTAATATGTCAGTATTTAACTTTCTCTAGAATTTGTTATTATATATGGTTAAACTAGGGTCTTCTTTTGTCTTTCTTAAAGTTGGATGGCCAGTTTACTGGTACAGTTTATTGAATGAACCACCTTTCTCTCTGGCTGGAAATGCCATCATTACTTTTAGAGTCCTCTGTCTGCATCTATTACTGGATTCTCTAATCAGTTTCCTTGATATTTGATTAATTTCTGTGTCAATATCATGCCATTTTGATATTGATAACTTTAGTCTGTTTTATTGTTTACTAAACCCAGTACCTCTCATTTGTAATTTTCTTCACTATTATTCTCTGACCACTTGAAATGCAAAGTTATTTTAGCTGGATCAAATTTAAAATAACTTGCAATTTTTAGAAGTAGGATTCTAATTATAATCATATTACATTTTTATATGAATTCTTAAATTTATGAGTTTCTTAAGGATAAACATTTCTATGATGATCAAGTCTTCTTACACAGAAATAGATCTCATACATCTCTCTTTATTGAGGCATTGTTTTATGTCATTCAACATAATTTTATCATTTTATGTGTGTAGCTAGCATACCTCTGCTTGTTAAGTGCATCCTCAGAAATATTATAGTTTTTGTTGCTCTTATGAATGTGCTGTTTTTTTTCTTTCATTTCTTTTCCCAAATGTTTATTGCTATCATAGATCAAAACTCTATATCTTTACCCATCGAGCTTGCTAAATTCTCTTGCTAATCTTAATATCATTTTTATTAGTCTATTATGTTTTCTAGATATACTCTGAATCATCTGTGAATAAAGATATTTTCTCTTCTTTTCCAATATTTTTCTACTCAGTTCGTTTTCTTGTCTGACTACATGGTTAGACCCCTAAAGCCATGATGATCAGTCGTGCCAAGAGCAGCCACTCTATCTTATTCCTGAATGAATAGAAATGATTTCAGCATTTTTCCGTTTAGCAAAATATTTGATCTTGCTTTTTAGCAAATAGTCTTTATCATGTTTAAACTGTCCACTCTCCAATGCATAAGGGAAAAAATAAAATCTACCTGTCAGCTACATGATAGAATACCAAGTATCTATGAAATTGGCTACATAAATTGTGAGGCATAAATCATATTTCTATTTTCTCTGCAACAGTATGAAACACATAATTGTGTGTGTGGCTACAAATTTTAAAACAACAGAAAACTAGGTCATTTTGCAAGCACCCAGTTCTACCAGCTCAAGGAAAGAAACCTACAAGCAAGCCGTTTGGTTCAAACACTCCAAACGCTGGAGAAACAAGCATCTGCTGAGGTCAGGGCTCAGGAGTTCCACACCACCACACAGTGGCTTCCAGTTCAGGTGAGTGGCCATTCGAAGGGGAAAAGATGGGACAAGAGGTAGAATGTGGCAAAGGGAAAGTATGAAGGAGGCCGTGTCCCAGACAGGGTTGGTGGATTAGAAAGGACAGGGCAGGGTGGCCAAAACAGAAAGAGACAGAGATGGTCTAGAACCTCGTGTCTTTGCAACAGTACCCTTGCCATCTGGGGCAAGTATGTTGGAAAATAAATTCTCTTACTCCTGGACAGTCCTAACCTCGCTAAACTCAGAAAATTTGCCAGTCCTTTGTAGCTCCTAGGAGGTATGCCCTTGAGTCACACCCAGGCAGAGAGAGAGAGAGAGATGAGTGTCTCCTATCCTACTCCTCGCTTCCCCACTGGATCCCACGTGGTGTCTCAGTGTCCATTGCCTAATCTGCCATATGGCGGGAGAGGGTGACAGCTTTGTCTCAAGGGAACATATGCCCAGCACTCAAAGGTGACTCCCAGATGCATGCAATCACATATTTGGCCTAGGGGTTTCTGACTTAATTGCAGGTTGGTGTCTACAGTGTCCAGCCAAGGACAGGCACTACCAGCAATCACTTGGTGACTGCTGACCTGCAGTCCCCCGATGGCCAGTGTCCACCAAACCGGCTTCTTTCCTGCTCTCTGTCTCCCATGGCCTGTTCCATTCATTATCCTCTCCCTTCAGGGACAGAGGTGACAGAGAGGAGTAGAGATTGCATCCCTATCCCACGTAGATTCTTGGGAAGCAACCCCTCTCCTTTCCTCCTCATGGGCAGTTTTCCAACCTAGACGAGTTCTCACTGGTTTAAACAGCAGGGCCATCCGTCCAACCTAGCCTGAGTGTCTGCAGACACAGCCTTGTGTTGCCTCTGCACAGGAAAAGAAGGAATGGGAGAGAGGGCCCAGAGAGCTAGAATTGGGACCTTTGGGGACCAGGAGGGACAGAGTAGTCCTAAGCAGTCAGGCAGCTCTCTCCATGTAGGCCGCTGCGAAAACAAAACAAAACCCTCACCTTCTGTTTACCCCACAGTCCATGTGCTCAAAATCGACTGCTCTTTTCTCTTCTCCACTTCTTCCTCTTCTCCTTTGTCTTCTTCCTCCCTTTTCTCCATCCTTTCCCTTCTTTTTCTCTCTCTCTCTTCTTTCTCCTTCCTATACCTCTACCCTGTCTGCTTTTAAGAGTTACAACTAGTTGCTTTCCATCCAACCACCCAGCCAGCCTTCTAACAAATGATCAGACATCTCTGCGCTAGAATTCATGCCGGACGTTGCTCTAGACACAGAGACAGCACAAGCATCCTGACAGATATGGCTCCACCCTCGCTCTTCAGGAACAGGCCAGGCTCACCTAGCACTGTGTTAGCTGTGCTCTTTTCTTTAGATTTGTGACAACTTTGGGAAGAAGGTGATAAGAGTGCTCAACTTATTCTTTTCCCACCTAATTTCTTGGTTTATTTTATTAAACAAACACAGAAGCAAAACAAAACAAAACAAAAACAAGAAAAGCAGAAGAAAATGATAATTAATAAATCCCCACTACCACGTGACCTCACTTCCCACACCACTCCCCTCTGGTAACCTCAGTTCTGCTGTCAAGGTGTAAATGTTCATTCTCATTTTATCCTGTCAGCTCATTTGCATTGTTTCACTAAATTGCCGATAAAGACTAGGTCATCCAAAATGGGTCTTTCTCCTTCTGACTGATTTCACTTAGGAAAAGACTCGAGTCCTTTCCATGTTGTGATCAATGGCAAGATTTCACCTTTTTATGGCTGAGTAGAAATCCATGTGTGTCGATACTTCCTTATTGCTTCGTCCACCAGTGGCCACTTTGGTCTTTTCCATTTCTTGGTCATTGTATAGAACGCAGCAATAAACTTGGGGGGTGGGAGGATGCATCTTTCCAGCTTAATATTTGCAGTTCTTTGGAATGTAAATAGATACATAGAAATAGGATTGCTGAGGAGTATGGAAGTTCTCTCTTTAAATGTTTAGGGAGTCTCCATATTACTTTCCAGGTTGGATGGAGCAGCCTGCACGCTCATCAACAGTGTGTTAGGGATCCATTCTTTCTAAATGTGTTGTTTTGAAGAGGATAGAGCCAGGAGGTACCTATGATGGGGAAGGACCAGGAGGAAAGTTATATGTTGCCTTTCTACTATTTTCTATGCACTCTGCTTGCAAGGGTGCTTAGACCATTGTTCTGACTTGTCCTCTTTTCAAATCTACACGTACGTGAGTGCTGCCGCTTTCCCTCCTAGCTCTACTCTAGCTGAACCCCACATGCATGTACTACATCGTCAGTTTTAGTCAGCTCAGTGTATTTTTTTAATTGTCCTTGATAGTTCCTCTTCGGTCTATCCATTATTAAAAGTATGATATTTGGTTTTCAAATATCTGGGTATTTTCCTCTTACCTTCCCATTCTTTATGTCTACTTTGATTCTGCTGTAGTCAGAGAACACAACCGGTATGGTTTCGATTCTTTTTAAATGTGTGGAAGTTCATTGTATGGCCTAGATTGAGAAGAATGCATATTGGACCCTTAAAAATGATGTGTATGTGATGTTATAGAATTAAGCATTCTACAGTGTCCATTAAATCTTATGAATTGATGTGCCGTTGAATTCTCTAAGTCATTGTTGATTTCTCTTTGTTCTATTTGTTGATCTCCAATGATTATTGTGAATTTATGTCTTATTCCAATTATTTTAGTTTTTGCTTCACATACTTGTAGCTCTGATGTTCATGCATATATATTTAAGATTGCTATGTCTCCTATTGCCATTGAATAATATCCCTCTGTCTTTGGTAATTTTCTTTACTCTGAAGTCTACTTTATACTTCTTTTTTTTTTTTTTTTCATATTTGCATGATACAATTTTCTGTCCTTTTTCTTGTAACCTGTCTATATGTATACTTGCTATGACAGCAGGCAGTTGGGTAACAGGAGCTATTTTTTCATTCATGGTGCCAATCTTGTAGTTGGTGTGTATTGACAATCTTTATAATTAATGTAGATATATTAAGGCTTATGTCTGACATCTTTATTTTCTGTTTATTCTGTTTCTCATTTCTCTTTTCTTCTTTCCTGCATTATATGGGTTACTTGAACATTCTTTAGAATTTTATTTTGAAGTATCTATAGTGTTTTGCATACATCTTCTATATATAGCTTTTTGGGTGGTTTCTCTAGGTATTACATTATATAATATATGCATAATTTTCACTCTACTGGTATCTACATTTTACCAGTCTGAGTGATAGAAATTGCACTTCTCTGTATGTGCTTTTACCCTCTTCCATTTCTAGTATTATCTTAAGTATTTCCTCTGCATACATATAAGACCTGGCCAGATAATGCTAGTATTTTGTTTCAATTGTCAAACATACCTTTAAAAATTCAAGAAGAGAAGGAAAGCCATATTTTGGGGTTTGTCCTGATGTTTCAAGACTTCTTTTATCATTCTCTTGTTTTTGAGACAAATTTCCCTTAACCATTCTTTTAGGGTACGTGCGTTAGCGAAAAATCCTTTTTTTCCTTCATCTGAGAGTTATCTTGATTTCCTCTTCATTCCTGAAGTATGTTTTTTCTGGGTATAGATTCTGGATTGACCATTCTTTTCTCTGTGTTTAACAAATGCTGTCCCATTTCTTTCAAGCCTGGATGGCTTCTGAAGAGAACTCTGCTCTCATTTGAATTGCTTGTCCTCTAGAGTAAATGGCTGCTTTCAAATGTTTTGTTTTACATTTTCTGAAGCTTAATTGTGGTTTCATTTGGTTTTTTTTTGTTGTTGTTGTTGTTTTAAAGAAAAGGTTCGGTAAGGAATGAAGTAGAGTAGGCAGGCAAGTAGAAACAGAGAGGAAGTATCTTTATTGCATTTTTATTTAGTTGTTTACATGGGTTGTTTACCCCGGGGGCCCAGAACCCAAACCCAGGGGTTTCTGGTTGCTCCTTCAGAGGCAATTGACTTAACCACTGCTCCACTAGAGTGAGTCTTAATTACATTTCTAGGTATAGATTTCTTTGGTTTTATCCTGTTTGGGTTTCACTCAGCTTATTGAATCTCTAGGTTACAGCACTTGCCAAATTTGGCGAGTTTTCAATCACTTTTTAAAGTACATGTTTAGCTTTTCCCCTTTTTTCTTTTCTTTCTGGGACTCTAGCAACACAAATACTTGACTTCTGGGATTCTTTATTTTTATCCAGTCTATTTTCTCTGTTGTTTAGATTGTATAATTACAGTTTAACTATCCAGTTGATGGAATCTCTCATCTGCTTCCTGCATTCTGCTAGACCATCCATGGATTTTTCCTTTGCTATGGTATTTTTCAGTTCTCAAATTTCAATGTGGTTCTTTATACACTCTCTCTTTGCTGAAACTTGCTATTTTTTTTTATTAATTTCAAGTGTATTCCTAATTTTTCACTGAAGCATATTTATCATAGTTGCTTTAAAATCATTGACAGATCATTCTAATGTCTCTCACTTTGGTTTGGCATCTATTGTCTTTTCTCACTCTTTGTGAGATCTTCCTGGGTTTGGGCATAACAAGTGATTTTTGATTGAAATCAGGAAATTTCTGTTATGTATTGAGACTCTAAATCTTATTTAATTCTTCTATTTTAGCTGATTGTCTGCATCACTGCCCTGAAAAGAGAGAGGGAGGCTCTGCCCTGTTGCTGTCAGGTAAAGTAGAAGTGAGACTCCCTACTCAGTCTCCACTGACACCTGTGGGAAGGACTCTTCATTACCACTGGGGGAGCTTCCACATTTCTGTTATTTTTACTTACCTTGGTGGAAGGTGAGGGAGCGTTTTTTTATCTGCTGCCAATGATGAAAGTACTGGAAAAGCACTGAAAGCTCTTTGCCTTTTTAAGGCTTTATTAAGCCTTATTAAGGCTCTCAGGACATCTCAGTACTGTTTCATGAGGGCAGCCGTCCAACTCACTACTAAGCCTTAGTTGGCATGGCTAGGGCGGGATCTGCAGCTTTTTCTGTATTGTTTGGAAAATAATGTTGAAAAGTCTCTCTTGTTAGGTTGTCTCTTTCCTCATTCTTTGACAGAGAGTGCAGACTTTTGTTGGGATTTTTCTTATCTTTTTTTTTTTTTTTTTCTGGTCTGCATTTGTTGGTTTCTTCAACAGATCTGGGATCTAGGAGCAAAAAACCAAAACAAACAAACAAACAAACAAAACAGGAAACAAAACCACACCTCCTGGGACGCTCATGCTGTGTGATCCCTGAGGTCCCGCAGTCCCTGGCTGGTCTACGTTCTCTTCTCCACCTTTCAGAGTCTTTCTGTGTTTGTTTTCTGTAAATTGCCCATAGCTTCATCCTTAGCAGGAGGAAAAGAAAAAAGTATGTCTATTCCATCTTCTCAGAAACAGAAATGCACACACACACACACACACACACCTTTATTTGTAATACAGGAGAAAAAAGAAAAAAGACAAAACTGAAAGTTGCCGCTTTCCAGCCAAACATGAGAAACAGAACATTTTGCAGCCTGAAGTAAGACCAGATGCTGCTCAACCCCGCTCCTGTTTACCGTACTCAAGGACTCCACCCCCACCCCTTCGCACTCACCTGACATTCCAGCCCATGGACTCCCTACCCCTGAATCAAAAGCCTGGTGGCCTTATCAGGATTCCACCCCTACCCCACACAGCACTGCATTGTGCTAACCCAAGACTGCGCCCTTAAAAAAGCTCTCTCTCACAGCTTCCCTCGGATTGCTCTTTTCTGTCTCTTCTCAGAAAGGAGCTTTCCTGGCCTGCACGTGGGACAACAGTCTCACATAGAGCCCACCTGGCTTCCTTGTCTCTGCCTCTTATTGCAGAACTGTCTTACAATTTGTTAGAGGAAGGAAACATGCAGGAATGAAGGTAAGTATGCAGGCAGTGAGAGGAAAAAGCACTTCTTTCTCTCTCTCTCTCTCTCTCTCTCTCTCTCTCTCTCTCTCTCTCTCTCTCTCTCCTCTCTTTCTTTCTCTCTCTCTTTCTTTTTTTCTTTCTTTCTCTCTCTTTCTCCCTTCCTCCCTTTCTCTCTTTCTTTCTCTCTTTCTTTCTTTTCTTCCTTCCTTCCTTCCTTCTTTCTTTCTTTCTTTCTCTCTTCATGTGGCTGTGGCCCCGGGTCTCACACTTGGTCCTTGGACTTTACATGGACTTCACTTCAGCCACAGACAATGCCTGAGCCACCAGGTTGTGCCAGAGCGGTCATTTTAACACTGGCTATGAGACCCCAATTCTCATTCATCTTCCACTTTCTTCTGCTCTGAATTCTTTATGCTTTATCCTCTCTCTCTCTCCGTCCCTTGCACCACAATCTTCTTTTTTCTGTGCTCTTTTCTACACCTTCTCCACTTTCTTTTTTCCTTTTAAGACTAAGGAAGAGTTGCTCGAATTCAGCAGAACCACTAGGCACTTGTTTAAAGCCTGCCAGTCCTTCCATCCTACTGTCCTTACCTGGCTCACAGACGCATATGCACCAGGGGCCTGGCTGGGCTTGCTGACAGCAGCAGCCATCCCGTGGCCCTGGGGGTTTCCTCAGCTCCCCTTATCCTGCACTTGCATCTTCTGAGTGATCGATCTCTGTGACTAATTTTTCCTCGTGTCTTCTGGTATATGATGCTTTATGCCTTCCACATGCCATTCTTTGAAGTTCTGATTGATTTCTTGCACTTCCTCCTCATTCATGCAGATTCTCTGCTTGTTATAAGACTTTGATTGCAAAAGTCTTGGCTATAAATGTCTCTGGCACAAACTTAGCACCTTCAATCTACATGATGCCCCACACCCACTCTCTGGATTTGTTTTCATCTTTGGGCCCATTCAAAGTGAGGCTTTAAGGTGGGATCAGACCCCAGACCTTTAAATACTCAACATCTCACCCTGTCATGCCTGCTGGTTTCTTGAAAGGGAAACTAAGTAGCTAACAGTCTATTTTTCTTTCAGTCTCAGGAAACAAATTCATGCCTGCCATATCTGCGGAAAAGAAGTAGTAACTACATTGCCCCAGCTAAGGGTGAAGACGTTGGTATGCACTGTGCAGAAGTAGAGGCTGGCTTTAAGTCATAATTCACATTTTCTCCTTGCAGAGCTATTTGTCTAGGGAACGTTGAAGTTCTTATATAGGGAGAATGCTCATCTGGCATCACATAAATGGACACTGGCCGAACCCAGGCAGCTCAGGCAGATTTCTAGGAGCGGGCAGTGTGTTCCCTGGAACGGCTTTCCCTGACTCTTTAACAATTGGTGCCTTGTATGAGGGAAGACCTGAACTTAATATCAAACCTCTCCGTGTGTAAGAGATTCCCAGAGAGGCGACTGAAACCTCAATCTCAGGGCTTTGGAAGAAATTCATATCTTTAGAAGGACCTGGGGAGGATTACCTTGCTCAAGGATTGTACTTAAGTTAGCAAAACTCATCCACCAGTCAGAGTAGGGAAAACTATTACGGTAAACATTTAAACAAAAGAAGGTAGTAAGTAATGAGACAAAGTCAATTCTGGCTTCAAAATCATCCAGAGTCAAATTGACAGAGGACGTTGAGTCTTCCCTCCACGCCCGGTGTGCAGTTGCTGTGGCCACTGGGAAAGATCCATTGTTGTAATCTGTGAGCTAGTCAAGTGATGCCCTTGTCAAGGTCAGCTTGAGAAGGCTTGGGGAAACCTGCTGAGCCTGCAGACTTCTCTTTATCCACAGTGGTCACATAATTTAGCTATCAAGGATTTGAGTAAGAAAACTATACACATACGGGTGTGTTCATTTGGTAATGGATGTCGTTGAGCCAAATGTGCTCAGAATACACTGATCCATATAGATTTGCTCCCATTCTGAGACCTGATTACACGGATGCCTCTCTTTGCCTAACGAGACTTGTATCCCTTGTTAGCCAAGCTGCCAATTCCTTGAAGATTGGATAGCAACTTAGATTTTAATAGTCCCCAGTACGTAGCTCAATAAATGTTGCACAAATTTGAAAGGGCCTGATATTTGTAGTATGTATTAGTCTGCTTGGGCTGCTCTAACGCAGTGCCCTAGACTGGAGAACTTAAACAACTCTTGCTTCTCACAGTTCTGGGAGCTGGGAAGTATAAGGTCATGGTGCCAACCAGTTCAGTTCCTGATAAGGACCTGGTTCCTGGCTTTCAGACCATCACCTTCTCTCTGTGTCCTCACATGGCAGAGAGAGAGCAAACTCTCTCCCTTCCTCCTCGTAAAAAACCACTAATCCCGTCATGAGGACCTCAACCTCATTAAGATTTTTTTGCATGATTATAATGTTTTATTCTGCTTCTTTATCTATAGAGGTAAGTAATTCTTTAACACAGTTAATGATCTTTCTTCTTTTTCAAATTTGTATTATTCATTTATTAAATTAATTTTATTGGCAAAATACTGCATGCTTCATCAACTCTTGATTATCTCCCAAAGGCCTCACCTCCAAACACCATCACCCCTGGGGATTAGGCTTCAACATATGACCTTGCAGGGCTGCTGAAGGGGGAGGAACAAACCATTCATGCAGTCAGCCTCAGACCAGCAGGCTACTGGGTGCTAGAGGACAGAGGGAGAGGAACCATGAAGCCCTAACTTCATGAGATACTGGCAGAGAAGGGGAGGGAAATAAGAAATGGCCCTAGAGTGGAACTAGTGTAGGAAATGCTTGCCCTCCTGAGAAGGAGGCAGCCCTCCCACCACAGAGTTCTCTATTCTACATTCCAGTTGTCTTCCTGCCTCAGGGGGCATAATTCTGAGGAAGCAGATTTGCTGATGTCTTCTTGACTTCCTGAGCCGGATTAGTGAGGGGCTACTGGGCTCTGTTAGCAGGGGACTAGCTCTCCCCAAAAGGTCAGGCTTAGTCATTTCTGGTGCCCATCTTAGGGACCAGGCAGCCTAATCATCCTGGCCAGTGGGATGCAAGGTGCTAAAGTTTTTAAATGCCTTCACTATAAAATAGTTGGTAGTAACCTCTAAAGATGAGGGTAGAGATGAACTGGCAAGGAAGGTGTTGGGAGTCCATCCACACCTCTATACCAGAGAAAAAAACCAAGTTGTGTTTCTTTGGAATCTTTTATAGGTCCAAAAAAAAAGGAGAGAGGGTTGAAATGTAAATGGTTTCCATGGGCCTCTGTCTCTCAGACACACACACACAGACACACACAGACACACACAGACACACACAGACACACACAGACACACACACACACACACACACACACCCCGGGGGCATCTTGACTCCTCTCCAGGAACACCTGTTTACCTGCATTATCATTAACCTGCCTCTCCAACTTATCGCCCTCCTGCACCCTCTTTCTTGAGTGTTGCTTTAGCTTCCCCCAGGCCCTGTTTGCTCTTCATTTAATTTCACAGCTTGTCACGGTGCAGTGATTTCAGGCAGAGGGAACACGGAGTTATTTATAAAGCCTCTCCTGCCCTTCTCTCTTCTCTCCTCCCCTGCCTCTCAACTGCCACTGACCCCACTGGCGCACAAAACAGGGTGAACGGAGATTCTCTCCTGGCCCACTGGCCTGTCAGAGCCCCCAAGGCTATCATCTCATACTCTTCTTTAGATGCAGAACAAGGCCTTTATCAAAGATCCACCTGCATGACTGAAAGCCCACAGCAAAGGCTGGTTCTCGTGTTTATGCTGGGCTGGGGCTCTGAGGAATTGTGGAGGAATTACTGAGGGAGCAGCCTTTCTGCCTTCTCATTTGTCGCTGCCATGTTTATACGTGGCCATTTTGAATGTGGTGAAACACTTTCTGTGAGAGCCTGGTTACTTCTCACACTCTGGCGTGAAGCTATTTGTCTGTGTGTCTCTTCTATTCTTGGGCTTTCTTGAGAACATTCAGGAAGTCCTCAGACTTGAGCAAGAGGCTTCTCTTTCATGTTCCTTAAATTCCCAAAACCGTGGTTGACAGCATTGGAGGCTTTAGAGTCAGGCTAAGTCCTAGTTTCTGCACTGCCTGCTGTTGGCTGTGTGACCCTGGGCACGTTATTTCACTCATTTGTAAAACAACGGTACCGCAAAAGGGGTTGAGCTGGTGAAGATACGGAGCTTGGTCAGGTGCCCTGAATATCAACAGCTGCCAATGGACAGAGGTTGTCAACCCCTCTGAGTAATGGGCAAAGAGAGTCAAAGGTGATGAGACGCACCTGAGGCCACAAAACTTGAGAGGCAGAGCCAGGCCCTCTGCTGCTATTTCACCCCAAGGCCAGGCTCACTGCCACACCCACCACTGCAGCCCCAATTTCATGACTTTTTTTACTCGTGTGTATGTGTGTACTGAATATTAATGTAAAATATATTTTTTGGTTGAATCACTATCAAAAAAGTCTGAGAACACTATCGGATATTGATATTTATACTGATTCCTGATAATATGCAGCCAAATATCCTTTTTCCTTCTGCCCTAATAGTCTACTTTCATTCTTCACTCTGGTGCAAAGATAGGAAACAAATTCTTCCAAACCTGCTTTCATGATATGGCAGCCTCCCTCAGGCTCTGGAAACTCTATGGCCTGCTCCTACCCCACAGCAGGAATCCAAATTCCCATTGGTTCCTGACCTGCCACTTTTCCAGACTCATCTTCTCCACTCTCCAGGGCCTCCACAGACCCCAGCCTCCAGGCCTTGTGCCAGTCTCACATCTCCTCCCTCACAGCCCCTGGTGTGTCCACTGTCCATGACAGCACAGCATTCCTGAGCAAGGAGCCCAAGGGGTTCCCCGCTGGTCCAGTTGCTAAATCATTATATTGTACAAATGGCAAATTTTTCATTCTCTTGCCATAAGCTTGCTAAACTACAAAGTCTGAGGTTGTGGGAGCACACCTCAGAAGACATCAGCCATGGGTTTGGAAGTCCCCAGACCGCCCTCCCTTCAGATAACCTGACAGCAAATTTGGGGATTTCCACAATCACCTCCAAGTTCAATAATCTGCTAGAGCAACTCAGAACTCAGGGAAGTGCTAGGTTCAGAATGGCATTTTTATTGTAACAAAGGGATACAAATTAGAAACAGTCAAAAGCTCTACCACATCAGGCAGAATCTGGAGGGTTTCAAACATGGAGTTTCCAGGAATATGTCACCTACCTGGCATCAATGTGCAGCAAAATGCATGGAGTACTGTGCACTCAGGCAGCTCACCCAAGCCTCGGTGTTCAGAGTTTCTACAGGGGCTTGATTACAGGTCTTTGAACTCCCTGAGATTGGAGCTGATCTGATGTGTCCCAAGACCCATCACAAATGTACATTGCGGAATCACAAATCACATTGCTAGGCTGTTGGGAGGTCAAGCCTCCAGGCAAACAAAGGCAGGTCTATAAAGCTGAGTAGTCAGGGGTCTGGAGATTATCTCCTAAGACCTGAAGATGAAGCCATATATTCCCTTGGTTAAATTCTCACTATACACCATTCTCTTCCTGACAGACATATGGAGTGTTTCCAGTTAAGTTACTAGGAATTAAGTGGATGATACCTGCAACAAAAGAGGTGAATCTCAGAACTATTAGGCCAAGTAAAATAAGCACACACATCTGACTCCATTTACATGAAAAGACACATTTCATCTGTGGCGGTTGTAGAAAGGGCTCTAGCTACAGAATTTGTGGGGTCCCATTTCATTGAGTCCAAATTATATCTCAATAAAGGTGATGTTTTTAAAAAGCAACTCCGATTTACTGAGCTCTTGCTCTGTGTCCGCTGTTTTCCTAAGCACTTTCCAATATTAATGCTTTTGTACCCAGATAACTGCAAGGTGGGTATTCTGAACCTGATTTTACAAACGAAGAAACTGAAACTTCTAGAGGAAAAACAACTTACCCAAAGTCTTATCTGGCAAGTGGCCATCCCTGAATTTGAAGCCAGTTCTATCAGGCACCAAAAGCAGTGCCCGGACCACCACCTGCCTCTGCTCAGCTCTCCCCTAGATTGAGTTTGGCCTTGCATGTGTGCTTTTCTGGTCTTCCCATTCTCTGTAGGTCCCCCAGGGATGGAGCCAACAGTGAAAGAAGGGGTACGCTGTATACTTCTCTTCAGTCCTTTTCACATGCCTACATCTCCAGATGCAAGTATGTCATTTTTGTTCTGTGATTTTTATAAAATTGGAATCTTACTATACAAATTGTTGGTGATGTGATTTTTTTTTTTTCATTAGATGATGTGGATGATGTCATATGAGCCAATATTTCCTCAACTCTTGGACGGTGTTCATTGAGGTACTGATTAGTTGATCCTTGGTAGCAAGGAGAAAAATGAGGTTTTAAAGTTTTCCAAAGTGTCCGTGACAAGCTGTTTGCTGCCACAGCATACCCACACGAGGCTCCCTGACTGTCATCTAGGGTGGTGTCACCACACATGCTGATGCTAAGATCAAAAGTTGGAGGGAAAAATCCTTGGTCAAATATATGTAGCTCTGCTTTAGAGTAGTTATATTTTCTTTCTTTTCCTTATTTTAACGAGGAGGGAAACAGGCAATAAGGAAGGCAAGTAAGCAGGTAGGCAGGCAGGAAGAGAGAGGAGGAAGAAGCATTTTTCATTTAATTGTTCAGATTGGTTGTCCCGCACCCGACCCATCCCTCATCCTGCTCCTGGTGGCAAACCCAGGTCCTTGGGCTTCATGTGGACTGCATCAGAGTCTCGTACTTAATGTCTGAGCCACCAGGGAGTGCCATTTTCTTAAGGATAATTCTAAAGTGCCAAATATGAAATGGCTGACACTAATTTTAAATATATTATAAATTGTGTGTGTGTATATATACGTATATGTGTGTGTATGTGTATATATATATGTATGTATATATATATATATATATAAAATGAGCTTAAATATTCTCCAAAAATAGAATCTTTTAAGGTTGCATGTATCCCAGGATGTAGATGTGCCATCTCTCATTTAGCTGATGGTAGGTAGTGTGCCATTCTTTCAGAATTTAAAATACTGCTACTGTGGACCTCTCTACACATAAGCACTGTGATTTAATTTTAATTCCTAAACAGTGTAAAATTTTTTTCAGAAAAAAAAAAAAATTAAAGAATTTTAAAGTTCATGGGAGGGAGCTGGGGGTCTCAGGTGAGGGGGACTCATAAAGAGTGCGAGCGCCTGTGCTCACCTGAGGAGCCACTGGGCGGCACCTAGTCAAGGGCGCCCCGTGTGGCATTCCGCATCTGCTACCCCAAAATGATTCATTATTGGTCCTGCAGGCAGGTGAGTGTCTCATCATGATAGCATTGGTCTGAGAAGGATGCAAAATCTTGCCACTGCAGAGAGAAATCCCAGAGTTGCCTCCAATTCCACAGCTGTGTTTTCTTGTCTTCAGGAATCCTTTGGCAGTGTTAGGTATGTAGCACTAAATGGAATAATGAGTGAATTTCCAGTTCTCTTTGGGAGCAGGCGGTGATGAAGAGGGGTCTGACTTTAACCCAGCACAAAGACTCCTGACCTAATCAGGGCTTCACACCTCCCCTTGGGCCCCTGGGTGACAATGACTGCAGAGAGCTGGGGACACACAGCACGTGTGGCAGAGGGTAAGCGCTCAGCCGATTTCCTCAGATCCCCTTTGCCTTCTACACACTTGTTCTGGGGTTTGGCGTGACTTTATTGCCTTTGTTTCTAACTGCGCCTACCTGTGACTCAGGTCAATTTCTGAGGTGTAATTTACACCCCACAGCTTTTCTGCAGCCCCTTGCTGAGGCTTTGTGGAAAGCTGCTGTCTTAGCTGTGAGGCCATAACAAAACACCATCGACAGAGGGTCTCAAACAGCAGAAACATCTCTCTCTCTCACCGTGTTGGCAACCATATATCTGTAGGAATCAAAGTGATTCCCTCTTGGATAATGTCATCTTGGACCCATGATTGCTGATCGCCCGCTTCCAAGTCTATAATAAAAAAACCAATTCCTGGAACTGTTTTTGGCCCACTCACCCTTTTCTCCCAGGATATAAACAAACATATAAATCTTTAGGGGAACAAAGATGCCTATGTCATGCCTCCAGGAAGCTGGCATCAGTGCTTTTACCTAAATAGTAAACTGTTAGCTAGTAAGGAAAAACACACACCAGGCAGTGCTATAAGAAGACACTTCAGTTCTGAGGGTGGTGTGGATCAAACCTCCACTAAAGCCCTGTCCATGGAGGACCCCTGTGTATAGGCTCCCTGATACATTCCTTAAATTCCTTTAGATCTCACCAACCCGCCTGCTTAGGAATTAAGTGACTTTCTCGGTTTGGGGGAATGTATTTGTTCCCATAGCCCAACAATGTTCAAGATCGAGATGCCAGCATGGTCAGTTTGTCATGAGACAATCTACAGGGTTTCTGATGGCTGCCTTCTCCGTGTGTCCTGACATCACAGAGAGAGGGAGAGGAAGAGGGAGAGAAGAGAGGGAGAGGGAGAGGGAAAGGAGAGAGGGAGAGGAGGGAGCAACCTCTCTGGTCTCCTCTCTAAGGACACAAATCCCATCATGGGGCCTCACTCTCGTGACCTCATCTAACCCTAATCACCTCTAAAAGGACCTGTCTCCAAAAATATTCAGATTGGGGGTGAATGTTTCGACCTATGAATTTGGGGGACACAGTGAGTCCATAAAAGTTCTTTGGCTTGACATTTTCTCCTTCCTGGCCATGTTTTCCCCATACCTCACATATTTCTCCAGGGAGGACTTATTTAAATCTCTGATATACACAAGTGTCTGTCGTAGATCTGCTTCTGGAAACCCAACCTAAGGTACTATGTTGGTGAAAAGTGAGCTAGAAAAGGTGCTGAAGAGATATATAAGACCTGCACAAATAGCCACAGGATAGAGGGTGGTCAGAGGAGAGAAAGTGCTCAGAGTAGGCTGGGGAGGAAGACAGCAGACGACACAGAGTCCTCAGATGCATCAGCATTTGTCCCCAGGCCTGGAATAAGTGAAGTCCTACCCCACCCACCACCTTGCATCCATTCTTTCACTCTAGACTGTGCGTTTAAGTGGGTGATTCACCCCAGGCATCTGAGAGGGCATAAGAAGTGACAGGATAAACATCAGATGTATTTTACATAAAAGTTTCTGAAGTCAAGAGCTAAGTACTTTAGCCAATAAGAAATTTAAAACATTTATTTGAAAACAAGGCTTTATTTTAAAACAAGCAGATGTGGAATTGAATGTAAAATTAAAATACTTTTTTTAAAAAAAATATTAAAAATCCAATATTCACAGGCCCCTTGAGACCATGCTCCAGATACTCCAGGGTAACAGTTCTTCCTCCTCTGCTGTCAGGGGTATTTCAGTACTTTTGAATTATCAAAGATTGGTGCTCCTTTCCTTCTTTACTAACAGATCCCTGAGTTTGTTGGTGCCCTCAACTTGAAAAAACCCTACATTTCTTAGCTTCCCATGAAGTTAGGGTGAAAACAATGTCAGCTCTGGACAGTGAAGGTCAGGAGAAACCACTGGGTGGGACTTCACAGAGCGCTCCCTCCTGCAGACAGGCAGATTCAGCTGCTGCCCCTCAGGATGGCTTGCCTGGAAGTGATGGCGGGGCAGGGAAGTGCCAAGAGCTGGCTGAGTCCTCCACCTTGCTGTCCTGGAGTCTTGAAAGCACACCCTCAAGAGCCTGTCTCTGAGCTTTTTGCATCAAGAGAAAAATAAAACTTCTAACTGACTTAAATCACTGTTTTTCGAGTTTCTGTGACACCTAATGGCCGATCTTTATTGATGAAATAGCCATGCACAGAGACTTTTTCAGTCCAGTCATTCTGAATTTTAACTTTCTTTCACCTTTTAAAGAAGGGTCTCGGCCAAATCCTGAATCTTCAAGCTTCATCCTGTTCCTCAGGGGACTCGGGAGGAAACGCTGAGGGGATCAGATACCTGAACCTGAGAAGGAACTCATCCAGCTGGAAAGCAAAGGCCATCTTCTTACCTCCTCCAGTTCCCTGTGAGCTCCCCACATGAAGTCTGCTGGAAACCAGCAAGCCTCTGGTGACGTAACCCAAGGCCTAGTCTCCTTTCAACCCTTTACTTATGTGTCCCCTAGCTCCTCATCCCTAGTCAAAGCCATTTCACACTATCAGGTTGATGCAGCTGAATAATGTAAGGCTTTTAATTCATTCGACAATTCTTTATGCATACTGATTCATACGGCTGCATCCCTCCATTGTATAATAGATCATGACTTGTTTATTCATTTTGCCTATTGATGGGCATTCAGAATACTCTCGATTTCTTCTTTTTACATATAGCACTGAAGAGCCACTCATGTTCACATGAGTGAGGGCACCTACCTAAAAGAGGAACCGTGGGGCCTTAGGGAATCAACATCTTCAGTTTAATAGTGCTCAATTTCTCTCCAAAAGAGTGGATCCGTGTGTTCTCTCATTGGCAGCACATTAGAAGTCTTCTTGTCACACTGTCTTGAGAACACTAGGGATGGTAACCGCTTGTTTTCGTGTTTTGCCAATGCTGGGTAGCCTTTGGGGAAGCCCAACCAGGGGGCTACTTTTTCTTGCCCAACTTCTGGTCTATTGAGAAATAAGACAAATGTCTTGGCACGCGGAGAGCCATAACATCACCTCTGCCAGTGATAAAGCCGGGTCAGTGTGAGAACCAGAAAGAGCTTTCTGGGTCCTGGAGCAGCCCCGATGTAGGAAGATTGAAGCTAAGCTGTAATCATGCTTATCCCAGCAGCTGGCTCCTGCTGGTTCAGGTGAGGGGGATAAAAGAAAAACACCGAACTCCTTGCATTCAGAATTTCTTTTAGATACGTTCCACCCAGGAGGTAAACATGGGTAGAGGGTCCCCACCCCACTCCTTCCATATACCTGGGGAGGAGAAAAGATGGGATTCAAGGTAACGAATATTTAGGGGGAATCAGGAATAGGGAAGAAACATTTTCCTTCCCGTTGGTATGAAATGGCAGCTCATGGTTTTCAGCTCCATTTCTCTGAGAACTCCTGAGATGGAGAAATAAGCTAATTGGCCATTGAAGCTTTCTCTCCTGGGAACTGCACATGCTTCTTTGCCCACTTTTCTATTGTGTCATTTGTCTTTATCTTGCAGGATTATTTATATATTCTACATACCAAATTTTTGTCAGGACTGTACCTTGCTAATATATTATCCCTGTCTTGTCTTGTGTTTTGACTTTACTTATGCTGAACTATAACAACTGAAGTTGTTGTGGGTTATTTTTTGTTTTTGTTTTTGTTTTGTCTTAATGTAGTCAAATCCTTTCTCAATTCTTCCCTTTAAGGTTCTTGGTTTTGTATCATGTCTAAGAGATCTTTTGCTCCCTTATATGGACTAGGGGGATCCAGGGGTGCATGTGCTAAGCTGCCTTAGCCACATCTCTAGGGGGAAGTACAAGTCAGCAGTTCTGAGCCTCCAAGAGGAAGGGGGTGGAGGAGGAAGAATGCAGCTGGGACAGTGAGGACCGTCAGCCTCTCTGTGCTGAGCTAGTCCTCAACAGCACAGTGTCCTAGAGTTCCATCCTGGTCCAGGACCCACAGCCCCAGGAGGTTCCTAGGTGGCCACTTCTGGCCCCAGGTTAATGGAGAGTCTCTGGCTACTATAACCACTGGGCCAGGTAAGACTTCTGTCCTTGAGCAGTAAGGAGCTTCACATGACAGAACCCAAGGTCCACACGGAGCAGCACCCCACAGCAGGTGTGGACACAGCAAAGAAAACTCTGAGACTTTGTCTATAATGGCCCGTTTCTTCTGAGGGCAGTTTGCCTCACCCACATTGCACACTGTGTGCCCAGGGCCTCCCTCTGAGAGGCTTGGGGAAGGAGGATGACTGAGATTTGATAAGCCTGTGTCACCCAGGTGTTAAAGGGCCTAGGGGACTTGAGTGGGCTTGTGATTTCAGAGTTGATGAGCTAGGATGACTGCAAGGATGAAGGTGAGAGGAAGAATAATGCATCTCTCCCAGAATAGGCTGCAGTAAGGAATAATATGCCAAACTGCACTTGCAGGGTTGTTTTCTCCAGATTGTCACCTCTGTTCACACATTCCCTGAGGTGCCTCTAATGAAGTCAGCTTCCCTCTCATCTGCAGCTTCTGTGTCCTGACTCCTCCTGGCACTAGCTCCTCTTGGGCTGTGCCATGCCCTTTGCTTCGCCCCACAGGGGAGCCCATCTGAGCTGACTTGAAACTTTGAGCTACAGGGGAATTTCCTTGGTGGCCGTCTTCACCCAGCGTGGAGCAGTCACTCTACAAGGACAGTTCTGCTGCATTTCATAGTGTCTCCTAGCAGTCTCTTCAGTATCTCTTCCTAGTCTGTCTCCCACACCAAGCTCCTTCTAATTTACTTACAGCCCCAACTTTAAAAAAAAAAAAAAAAAAGAGGAAGAAACAGTGGGGAGATGGAGGAGGAAGAATTTTTATTTATCTTTTTGTTTTTTTTGCTTACTTTTCCCACCCCCACCCCCAGCTCACTCAGTTTGCAAAACTGGACCCTTAAGCTTCACTTGGTCCACACCCCAACCGCCTCTGCAGCCTGAGCCACGAGTGGTGTCCTCGAAGGATTTTTGCTGCAGTTAGCAGATCATTGGTGTCTTTACTTCCCAGAGATGCAACAGCCTCACCTCTCATCTGCTCCACCCCCCCACCTGACTGTCCCATCCCCTAGACTCTATTCCCTCCCTCTGATTCCAATTGAACTGAAACACATCAGGGCGTTAGTGGTCTGTGAAATAGGCTGCATTTCTCAAAGGCTGTGGGAGTTGACTGGGAATCTTCTTACCATACTGAAAAGGAATCACAAACACATTTAATATAATAAAAACAGACTTCTGTAACTGTGTGATGCACAGCTGTGCTGGAGCTCTGCTTTCCCTTCCCCGTCCTTTTTCCCATCTTCGCCCTGTGGTTTGTGAAGGTACCAGCAGGTGACCGCATTAGGTGCACAGGCACACATGGCCGTGCTGGCTATTCGTTTTCATTTAGGAAGTTGTCGAACATAAATGAACGAGTGTTTGGATGGATGGGTGGATGTGTGAATAACCAAATGAATGAATGAGTGAGTGAATGGATGAATAAATGAGGACAAAGGAGAGGACCGTTGACAGGAACACAGCAGCACTGACTCCTAAAAGATCTATATATTCTCCAACTGTTCAGAATGTCAGGGATACAAGCTGTGGGAGCCAGAAAAAAAAATGCCATTTCAGCCCAGCAGCACAGAGTGGAATAACAAATGAAAGTCAAAGAATGGGGAAGCATAAAGTTTTTAAAAAAGAGAGAGAGAGAGAAGAAGAAAGAAGGGGGAAGGAAAAAGCAGTTTATATAGCTCATTCCAGGACAAACCCAACATCAACAGGTATTATTGTAGACTTAAGATTTAAACATTTCCTGGTCCAGTCCATTCCAGACAGTGAGCAAAGCACACTTCCATACACATGCCAACTGAGGAAAACTGAATATGGACTGGATATTAGTGAATTATTAATGTTTATTTGTGATCCAGCATTGAGATTATAGAGAAGACATGACTCTGTTTACAGATAATTAAGCCAAAGCTGTAAGAAAAGGAGACTTGCCTGCTCTCGTGGCCACATGCCAAGTGTTTTGAAGGCCCCATGGGCTGACCCGTGGGGAACATGACCTGAGTGGCCACTGGAAGGGACACGGCATGTCGGTCCCAGAAGGAACATCATTTGAGATCAGGAAGCACATCCTGTCTTTATGTTTAGCAGATCCTTTGTGGTTGCCCCTCCCAGACCCTGTAGACTGGGCGTAGGCACAAACACTCATTCCTGAGCTCGGATCCTTCCAGGTGCTGAAGAGAAGAGCCTCGTCCCTGCCCTCAGGGAGCTTCCGGAGCTCAGGCTACTACTACTGCTAACCTGACAGCCGTAAAACAAAAAGGCAAAGAAGACAGGGACTGAGGTTGAAAGACACCACGTACGACAGGGATTCCAAAGAAAGGGATACCCGCGAGGGCCCGAAAACTCAAGAAAACATTCAGGGAAGGGGAAGGCAGGGATACTGCGAGGACAGAAGGAAAGGAGCTCCAGGGAAGAGAGACCAACTAATGAAGATAAGAATGAGCCTGTGCTTGGCAGATGGCGGCAGTATCCCTTGATTGGAATGGAAAGGGCCTACCTGTGGTGGACATAAATAAAGGAAATAAACGGAATCCAGTCCTATAGACAGACCTGGTCAGAAGGTCTCAGGGTAATGTAAATATAAGCCAACAACACAACTTTTTCACCTCTCGCTAAAATATTGATGGGGCGTGCGGTGGGGGGGGCGGGCAGGGAGGCACAACAAAAATGCAGATCTGACCATCAGTCCCTGGTTAGTAACTACGAGGTCATAAAACTGAGTTGAGAAGCCCAATCAGAGGCAGACATGAGATATCCGTCCGAGCATGGACAGAGGGATGGACCCTCATCTCTTTTTCTCTCTGCTAGATCTTGATTCCAAAACACAAACTCTGTACTGATCAGAAACCAGACAGACCCCAGAGTACCTGCAGATAAAGACACACCTTGTATGATTTCCCTCAAAGACAAACCAAACAATTGAACTTCATCAAACAAATGAACTTCATAAAACAAAAACATACGCTTTTAGAACTAGAAGACAAAATTACAAGTTACCAGAAGGAAAGAGAAAGAAGAGGGGATAAATTTGGTAAAGGGGGTCAGTTAGATGGTAAAGGGTAGATTTGGCCTTTGAGTGGTGAACTTATGGTCATGTATACAGATGTTGATTTACGGTGATGTGCCCCTGAAACTAATATAATGTAGTCAAACAATGTTACTTCAGTTAAAAATGTTGTGAAAAGAAGTAGTCAAATAACTGTGTTCCTCCTCTCCAAGCCCCTCAATAGCACTTCTGTCTTTCTACATAGGCTTATAGACTTCTAACTACTATAAACAGGGCAGGCAAAGAAAAGGGAGGAGGAGAGGGACACACGTCCAGCGGTGCCTCACCCTGGTAGCAGTAAACTTGAAGACTGTACCTTCCAATGTCAGAGATCCTGGCAGCAGAGGCCAGAGAAGAGGCATTTCAATCCCATGCTTGGAGGCAAGGGAACCCACTAGATGTGGGAATTGGGCTGGGAGCTCTACCCTTTGACTCACTGAGCAGAGATGGATCTGGAAAGGGAATTTGACAAGTAGCTAACTGAACAAAGAGAGATGCCACTTACCACCCACCACTTCACCCCAGACATATGGTCTGGGTGGAGCCCTACCTCCTCGAAGAGAAGCAAACCAAAACCCCAGGCAGGACCTCTGAAAACATACTGGCAAATATGGGGAGAGGCTTCCATCATCCTGAAGACACAGAGACATTCTAAACTCGGGAAATGATTCTTTGCAGAAACCAAAAGGAAAATTGAGAACAGTTCTTTGCATTCTCTACAGGATATGAAAGACACAGCCTTCATCACGAAGAGCAAAGAGAAATGATCTGAGATGAAAAGACAGCAGATACTATCCTATGAAGAGAAAGATAAGAAAACATTGCAGGGAAATTAAACATGTGATACAAAAATTAAAATGCACATTGGTGTCCAATATCACCCTAAAGATCATTTGCTAATCTCAAGGGGAAAAGCCATCTTTAAAACTGGGAGCTCTAATTGTTACTACCTTAAACAACATGATCAGGGCTGAAGAATGAAACACAGACTTCTATGAAAAATATAAATCACAATAAAGCATTCTTACCAAAAATGTTTAAGCAGCATCAATCACACCTTTAAATCTAGCTTCCACTTTATAGCAAATATAGGAATGGAGGAATAAGCTAAATAAAGTAAGTTTCCACAGTCAGACAAATCCAGAATATAGGAGGGTGTACAAATTAACACCACAAATTAATACCACAGTGTGTTGGGGAAGGGACTAACTGCTCTAGATGGAGAGACAAAAGGGGCAAGACAACCAAAAGTAATATATTAACTTTGATTATATGCTTATTTGGAAAAAAGGGGTATTTGGGGGACAGCTGAGGAATTTTGGATATGCACTGGATATTAGGGTATTATTGATTTTCAGATGTGATCCTGTATTGCGATGGTAGAGAAGAGTGTTCTTACAATTAAGAGATAACATGCTAAAATACTTAAAGGGACATGTAATAAAGTTTGAAACTCATTGTCAGATGGGTCAGCACTGAATAAACATGGATATTTACAAATGAAATAAATATTACCAGTTGTTGATCCTATATAATCATTGCATTATCCTTTCAGGTTTTTTTTGGTTTGGTCATTTTTCGTAGTAAAAAGGTGGGAGAAAAATCACATTGCAACAGTAAAGAACAGAATTGATTATGTTTTACTAAATCAGTTATATGAAGCCAGTCTTGGAAAGTATTCCCAGAAAGTAGAAAAAAAGAACAAAGATATGGAAACTACAAAAAAGAAGATGACAGATATGTAGACAGCTATTGAGAGTGAGAAAACAAGACAAAAATGCATCTTATCTTCAGGCAGCAGAAGTGAAAGAGATTGGTGATCCAGCATAGAAAGAATAGATGTTTAGAATAAGTAGAAAAAACAACGAAGACATAATTAAAGAACATGTTACAAAATTGATAAATGGCCTGAGTATGAAGTATGAAAACATGGTCTGGATGCAGGCAAAAATCAATGATGACTCATTTCTAGAACAGTTTTAGTAATGTTTTCTAATTAAAGTAAAATGCAAAAAAGTACTATAACCACCAGAAAAGGGAGGAAATAGTGCATTATAAGCAAAGGAATAGATTGTGTATTACAGACTTCTCACCAATGCTAAATTCCTTTCAAAGCCAGACCCAAATCATTTAAAAATGACACAATACAGATTCAAGAATGTATTCCCAGTCAAATTATTTTGTAATATGTGTTTGAGGAAGCATAAAAATATTCTTATACAAGGCCATGAAAAACTTAACTTTTATGGCAAAACTTGAATGAACATTTGTCCCATTCAACCAAGGGTTGAATTTAGGACACAGGACTGGTGAAATCACACGTAACGTATTTGTAGGCCCTTCCTACTGGACTGAATCCCAAGCTGAATCCAGTGTGATTATGTGTCTACCTGAAGTACAGAGTCCCCCCATCTCTCACTTTCCCTTCTGCAGTTGTTCCAGAACCAGGAGGTTTGGTTTGGAGCCCTAGGAACGCTTCCACAATCATGATGCTGTCTCCTACCATGTTTGACAGGCTGCAAAAAAAAACGACCTCTGGTACGACATGCTGGAAGACTCTGCCAGGAGAATTACTAAGCTAAGAATCTTTTTTCCTTCCATTATAAAGATGTTAAATATAGCCATGTAAGAAAAAGAAACTCAAATAATGAATTTTCTACCTCTTGAGTGGTATAACATTTTTAGTTTGGGTTTTGATTTTTTTAAAGTCATACAATACCAAAAAGCAAATAGTATATAATCAACCTTCATTAATGTCATCTTCTACCTAAGATAATGTGAATATTCTCATGTTAACTAGTCTTTAAGCAGAATATATGCAGTGTGATCGTGACTGTGTAATTTACACATAGACATAAAAATGCAGAGAGAGAGAATGAGGGAGATAAAAACGAATCATAGTTCCCAAGCAGCAGAAATCTAGGAAAATGTTTGCTAGTCCAGAAGTTCACCTTGATGAATCTTAGGATGGAATGTGGCATGAACACACATATCCACACCTGCACCCAGGTGGGCATAATTATAATTGGTTGTAAATTTTCCAGCCATGTGGTTTTTGTTTTGTTGAGTGGAGGATACAAAATGAGGTGGTAATTGAATTTCTACAAATCGTGGAAGGGACTGGAGATAGAAAAAAAATAGTAACTAACATTTGTTTCTGTATCAGACATCATTCTATGTATTTTTTTTTTTTTAAAGGAAAGATCAGGCAGGAATGAAGGTAATTAATCAAACAGGTCAGAAGAGAGAGGAAGAAGTATTTTGATTTATTTGTTCATCTTGGTTGTTCCCCATGGCCCTAAGATGCAAACCCAGGTCCTTGGGATGTATATGATCGTGCTCAGCCAGAAGCAGAAGACCTAACTACTACTCCACCAAGGTATGACAATTCTATGTGTTTTTTAAGTATTAAGAACTCTGTGCAGTAGATAAGATAATTATAATACAATTATCTTCACTTCACAGATGAGAAAGCTGAGGCACAGAGACGTTAAGTAACTCATCCAAGGTCTAACCACAGAATTTAAGGATTAAACCAAGTGTCCTGGGAACATAATCGGTATTTATCACTCTACACCCCGCTGTACTCCATTGCCCAGGAAGTAAGGCTGTGGGAAAGAGGAGCATCTAACAGAAATTTGGAAATGTTTCTGATGAATAGGATCTAATGTAGATTCTCTTTCCTGTCTTCCATCAGGTGTTTTATAGTCAGTTCTCTCCTTGCATGGTAAGGTTGAATTTGCTTTGTGGTACACAATGAAATGCCAAAGGTAGTGTTTGCATTTGCATGCACACACACGTATGTGTGTTATACAAGTATATGTGAACAATGTATGTGTGTGTATATATATGTACTTAAATACACACAAAAAGAATGTAGAAGAATCTGAGTAGACATTTTCTTTACATCTTCATTTTCTGTAATATTCTACAGTAAACATGTGTACTTTCATAATCAAAATAAAAAGTTTCTTAAAATCAATTTATACAATTTGCCATACAATGTTTGTATGTAAACTATTCATTGCAAATAGCTTAGGATAATATTCACCTAAATATTAGCAACAGTTATAACTAGATGGAAGAGCTCTGAGTGATGTCCTCGCTTTACGGAATTTTCTAATTGTTTACAATGGCTAGGTATCAATTTTAATCTGGAAAACATTATAGTTTTCAATGAAATGAAGAAGAAGAATTTTAGGTGCAATGAGCAATAGAATGTCATCAAAGAGAAGTGATGTGAAGGTTTATCAAGAAGATGGTAAAGTTTATCTGACTCTCTCTGAGTTGACTGGCGGAGGTTGAGAAGCCAGTGACTGAGATATGCAGGGACCAGCTATCCAGTCACAGGGAATTCTCTTGGCTTGGAATATATTCAATAAATGCCTCTTGAACATCTGCATGAGTCAACCATGGATCAGGTATACTGACAAGAAGTTTAGAGTAAGAGAGCCAGTGACACAGAGTATACCGTGGATTTCAGCTGGTGATAAGGATATGAAGGGGAGAGTAAGGTGTTGAAAAACTACATGGGAAGGATGGTAAAGAAAGGATTCTGGTTTCCATAAGATGTGGAGGGAAAGACTCTAAGAAGACTTTAGATTAAACTGGATTCTGAGAGTGAGAAGTTGGCCCCTAGGAAAGCATTCTAGACAATAGACACTGCAGGAGCAAAGACTGGGCAGAGGAACAGAAGGGACAATGAGTGATGAGCAGGACAGGAGTTAAGTTTGGAGAAGCACAGCCAGTTGCATAGGAACTTGAAGACCACACGGAAGAGTTTTCATTGTATTTCAGTGCAAGGAGAAGCCACCTGAATTTAAGTAGTGAAAGGACCAATCTGAATTTCATTGTGATCCATTGCTCTGCTCATTCGTGGAGGATGACTTGAAGGCAGGCAAGAGCAGCACTACGCACGGAGATCAGTGAGGTGGTCAGGGTCCTCGCTGGTGATGAGCTTGACTATGGTGGGATCATGAAAAACAGATTTTGCCAAGAATCAGTGCTGTTGTTGCTTCCCAGCCGATCCTTTCCAAGTGGGCTTTGTAACCCTCCGTGTCCCCTCCAGATGTCTTTTGCTGCAGCGCCATCACTTTATTGAATTACCCGTGTGCATCTCCACTCATCTTGGTAAATGGTCAGGCTCCTTCACTCCTAACTGGTATGTAACTCAGCAGCTGGCGCTTAGCAATAATAGCACAGCTGAAGTATTGAACACATATAGCTGGTCAGACTTTTGCTAAGCAATTTACAGACCATTTGTTATTTTTATCCTGACAACAGTCTGATAAGGTCAGTATTATTTTTTCCTTTTTACAGATAAGAAACTGAGGTTTAGAGAGATTGAAAAACTCACCCAAGGCCACATAGTTGATAAATAAAAGAACTAGTCTTTGTCACAGTTGAGAAAAGATTCGAGAAATACGTGTTAAATGAATGAATGAAAACATAAGGGCCTGGGCTGGGGCAGGATTGATGTGAGTAGGATAAAGAACTGGCTATGAGAGAAATTTCAAAGGAAAAGCCTGACTAAAGCTTGGTGTCTGTACCTGTGGGGGAAGCAGCCACTGCAGATGATGTTACCATGGTCTGACAAAAGTCTGGGGGCACAAAGGGACTGCCAGCTCATGTGAGGAGGGAGAGGAACTGATAAGAGAGAACATGATATAGCTCGGTCTGACATGAGGAGCTGTGATAAAAAGATCTGGAGTGACTCTGTTGTCCCAGAACCAAAGGGAAAAGACAGCTTGGAGGAGAGGGCCAATAATGAGGTCAAACTGCTTCTTCTCAATCGATGGTTTAAAAACATTTTACTGCAGAGGAACAAAAATTGCAATACCGCCTAAGAATGCTTTGCAACTAATCATTGAGAAGAGAATCTAAGCATGGTGGAGTGAAGTCCTGAAATCTGTTTCCACCCATACCCAGTCCCCCACCCCAGATCCTGACAGCACAAGGAAGGAAACCAGATAAACCAAAGGTCCTAACAGCAGCTCACCCAGTAGAAAGGGCTTTTTTCAACCCACATCGGATCACAAATGCACACCAATTATGCGGGTGTACATGCTTTTCCCTTTGCCCTGCAGGGCACCATGTTTTAACGTAGGGCTGCTCCTTGACAGTTGGTAGAAATGTGTGATGTAGGGTCTCAGCAGGCCCTCCTAAAGATTTTCAGACATGTGTTCTTTGATAAAAAGAAAATTCAGTAACAAGTTCACAGAAGAAGGAGAAACTGGGAAAAAAATTATCCTCGTGGCATAAACAGAATAAGCAGGAAAGGGGAACAGCTCACTTTGTTATTATTGGAGTTGCCAGGCAGTAGGACAGAGCAGTTCTAGAAGTGACTCACTTGCTTCAAAGTGCATTAATACTAGGTGCACAGATCACCGCCCAGGTAAAGAAACAGCACTCTCTCCATCCTAAAAGACTGATGGGGATCCTTCCCGATGGTGCTTCCTCCCTCTGGCCACCCTGATTCACAGTATGACTTACAATGATTTTTTTTTTAAATAGTTTTTCACTAATTTATATATGCCTAACAATACAATTTAGCTTTTTGTATTTTTAAATTATATAAATAGAGTATCATCACTCTCTTTATGTGTCTTGATTCTTTTACTCAACATATGTTTTGATGTTTCATACTTATTATTGGATATAGCTAGAGTTCATTCCTTTTCACTGATGTCTAGTGTTCCGGCGTGACCATTAATGATCTGCAATCCATCTATCCATTCTGCTTTTGATGGATATTTGGTGATTTTGGTTTGGTGACTGTACTGTATATTCTGTATAACAAATTACCCTACAACTTAGTGACTGAAAACAACATGTATTATGTCCCAGTTTCTCCAAGTCAGGACTCTAGGCATGTCCTAACTGTTTCCAAATATGAGGTCATACACCTAGCAGGCATGGAATTTGGGGTCCTAGGACATGTAAATCTTTAGCTTTCCAAGATAATGCCCAACTTTTCCCAAGTGGCTATACCAAGTCACATTCCCACTTACCACATAAGAGAATCTTTGTTGCTCCGTATCAACAGCACTTATTATAACCCAACCTTTTAATTTGGGGTGAACATAATGTGTATTATATGTGATATACTGCAATTGTCATTGGTAGTTCTCAGTTTACTAATGATAAATAACATCATCAAAGTAACATCAAGTCCTGGATACAGGGGATTCCAGGAGAGTTAAGTACATATGTTATTGTAGCTAACCAAATTTTATTATAATAATTTGTCTACAAGTCCACCTTCCCTACTGGGCCATGAGTTTTTTGATACTGAAAGTCAAATCTTATTCAGATTTGTATTCTTGGCAAGAAACAGAGATCTATAGTAGAAGTTTAATATGCAATTGTTGAATGCATGGTTAGTTTTAAGAAGTAATTAATAGACTTTGTGTTTTTAATTTCTCTGAGTCTTTTTTTGGTTGTTACCTTATTAGAATAGCCCTTAATGCATACAAGTCTTAATTTCTAATTTTGTCCTTAAGTATGAAGACTGCAAATATCATTCATTCAAATATTTATTGGAGACACTCGTCAAATACTGAATTCGAAGCATGAACAGATCAGACACAGCCCCTCCCCTCCTGAGGCTTACAGTTTATTAAGTATTAAGGGGAGAATGACCTTGAACCAATAAGCACATCAACATAAAATTACAAATTGAAGTGAGGGCTGTGAAGAAAAAGAATAGGATACAGGGAGAGAGATAACAGGAGGGACCTGATTTAAATAGGAGAGCTAGGGAATGTCTCTTTGAAGAAGTGCCATTTAAGGGGAGAGTAAAGGATGGATAGGAGTGAGGCATGCAAAGTCACAGGGAAGGGACTTTACAAGCAGAAAGAGCATGAAGACCCTTATGAGTGGCAAGCAGTTAGGGAGCCTGGAGCCTGTGAAATGGGGAGTTGAGGAGACAAGCCTGGAAATGTCCCAGGGTGTGAAATCTGCATTTTTCTCAGTGCACAGGGAAGTCACTGAGATGTGAAAAGGGGACTGGTAGGAACCTCTAAGATGCCCGTGAGCATCTTGTTCGCCCTGAGGGCCTGTGTGTCACTCTGGATTGTAATGGATGTGAAGCTAGTGACAGGTCCTCTGGCCCTGATCAGCAAAGACTTTGAGGCCCAGTCCCCCCTTACCACACTGGAGAAAGATAATGGGGCTCAGCTCAAAGGTCACACAAAAGAAGGCCTTCAGCGGCCCTGGACATTCAGGCAGAAGTTGTCATCTCCCTCAGAATCTAAGGGTCCTTCCACATCTGACATGAGTCCCTGAAGCTAGGGGGATGAACAAGTATCCAAACCCAGATGCCACCCTGGGGAGAGGGCTTTGGACATCCCTGGGAGGCAGCACCACTGCCTGGAATGTTCCCCACCCCCTACCTATCGGCAGCGCTCCTGTGTGTGAGTCCCATGCTGGCCATGAGCATTGTGAAACAGACAAGTGGGGAAACAATGCCATGTACCAGGCACTCCCCATCAGGCTCTTGATTCCGATGACAAAAAGGGAAACTTGGACGTGCCCCAGCAAGGCCTTGTTCAGGGGCAGATTCTCCTTGCTGGGACTCCCAGCCCTCAGCACTCCCTGGGTGCCCTGACAGAGCCTGGCCCTCCAGTCTACACAGCCTCAGAGTATAAGCACCCCTCCATCTCCACAGTCCCTGACAGTAGGGTTGGAATAGAATGGGGAGGCATTTTTATTCTTGGGCGTGCAGCCCTTTAAGATCTACTTGAAACAATTTGTCACTGCCACTTCAAGCTGCCAGCCAAGGAGGAGAGCTGAGGAGACTCTAATGAGATCCTGGTGCTGTAATTAAGTGCCAGGTTTTCTTATACTCCTCTCTTCCCCACCTTGCGTGATCAGATGGCCAAACTTGCCAGTCAGCTGGGGAGTGAGAGATCTGATTACAGGTTGAGCTCCCAGGCAGGTCGGTGGGGGTGGGAGACTGATTCGCCTGCCCATGTGCACCCCTACTCCCCCACCCCCAGTCTTACTCAAGACAATGTTAGCTGTCTTTAAACCGAGTTTCACCCCAAAAGTCACTCCATCATTTTCTGATAAAGTCAGGGCTGGCTGCTGGGATCTCTGGGGAGGTCCTGATTTCTTTTGACATATCCCCTTTCCTGAAAACCCGGGCAGCATAGCGGAGGAGGTGGGAACAAAGAAAAAAATAAGGCAAGGCAGAAGGAATGCTGTGCTCCTTGGACACAAAGGTTCTGCCCCAGCTTAAGTTCTCGGGACAAAATCGCAGCTTCCTTCCTCAAACCACCTCCAGATCCCAAATGCACACAAGGCATTTGCCGACGGGACTCTGTGAAGATGTTTACATATAGCTTGTGATTCAGCAGAGTTGAAGGAGCACAGGCGAGCCAACCATGGGTTCCGGCTTTTGTCAGCTTCTGCCAGCGCCTTTGGACACTCACTCCAGATCTTGGCCCAGCTGTCCTCTGCGTGATAAGAAGAAAATGGAAAGGCCAAGCCGGCCTGGGGTGTTCTCCACGGACATTTAGGAAGTCCACAGAGGCCGCAGGTATGACCCTTCTCCCCGCCCCCGGCCGTTTTCAACCCTCAGAGGCGTCCCTTCCCCCTGGGATCCAGGGTGACACATGCTCCTAGCACCCGCGTCCCAGTCTCCCGACCCCTAAACCCCCAACCCCCTATATTTTTCCTCGGCAAACGGACACTTTGCCCGTCCCCAAAGCCGTAGAGTCTCCAGGGCGCGTCCTAGAAGCCCCAGGTTTGAAGCAGGAGGTCGCCGCATTCACCCGCGAGCCGAGAGGTTACCTGGGCTCGGGGGCGGGGCCTGCCCGCGGTGGGCGGGCCCTCCCCGCGGTGGGCGGGCCCTGCCCGCGGTGGGCGGGGCCTGCGGGGCTTTTCTGTGCGCTGGGTTTAGGGCGCCTTCTGCGGCCGGGAGAGCAGGAGCCGGCGCTGGCGGCGCTGGTAGACCCACGAGGTGAGCGCCCGTCACGGAGGAGGGCAGGCGAGGGCTGGCACCCTTCGGCTCGGGAGTGGGCGGGGGCCCGGAGTCGCGGAAACCTCTTCCCTCCAGTCGCGTCAGGTCAGTTTCTCTTCTCCCTCGCGCGCAGGGCGTCCCGCCCCGGGGTCACGCTCTCCGCTCCTCGGAGGACCCCCAGGAGGTCAGGGGTGCCTTGGCAGGTGTGAGAGGGCGGGGACAAACCTGTGCTGGGACACCAGGAAACCGTCCCTGGAATCCTCACCGTGGCGCCAATCTAGCACTTCCTCGTTTTCACAAAGTCCCCACCTTGGGAAGAAGCAGGTGGCTTCACCACCTTCCCACTCCCAACAGGACCATGGACATTCCAGAAAGTTACTTAGATGCTCAACAAAAGGCTTTAAAAAGTACGCCCCCCCGCCCCCGCCAAAAAAAGGTGCCAGTCAGAGCATCCTGGCAAACGTTCCACATGAATATTGTTGGGCTCTGTGTTAAAAAAAAAAATCTGCCAGTGAAGATAGGAGCACAGTGGTTACCCTTCTGCAAAATCACAGCTGGAACACATTTTCTAAGGGGCGAGGGTGGGTTTGGGTGATTGTGTTGGGGGTGGTAGGTGCTGCCCCAGGAAGGCTTTTGAGGTCATGTTGGGTGGGATTAGATGGGGGGCTTGCCCTTGCAGTGGATTATTAGTTGTGGAGTCACTAGGTGTCAGGAGCACACCCTCCACCCCCTTCGCCTGCAAACAGGCAGCTTAACCTCAGTGTCCTTCAGATGATACCGTTGGTGAGCATTGCCGCAGTCAATACAATGCCTAGTGAACATCAGGTTCGTCTGTGATTCCTTCCCGCTGCTCAGTGCCTGGAAGATGGCAACCTGATTACTGCCAATGCTAGGAGTCGCTGCTGTGCGGGCTTCCTGGCCCTTGCTGTGTGTGTGGTTTCATCACTTGCCTCCACATTTCCTCAGCCAGGCCAAGTCTGTTGAAGATCTCCCAGACTCACTCACTTCAACCTTGTTCTTGTGGGCAGAGGACTGTGCCAGGAACTTCCACTGTGTGCTGGCACAGCCAGTCAGAAGGGAAGCCCTCAGCAGGGCCCTGGGAGATGTTCTCTGGTGCTGCACGCCAACACCATAGTTTTGGGATTATGGGGAGATCACCAGATATCTCCAGAGGAATGTTTGGCTGTGGAAACGAGCAAGCCCTCCCAAATGGAGAAGGTAGTTTGAATCCAAAGAATTAAGGCAGGCATGTCCATAAAATATAATCCTATTAATTTATTAGGATAAACTGACATACAGGGGTCCTCTTTCATAGCTGGTAGACAGGGCTTGGGTGAAGAAGGCAAAATCCATACTCCAAACTAAGGGGGATCTTCTTTAACCCCTCCCTTGTGTGTGTTTTTCTTATCTAAGTAAGGAAGATTTGTTTAAGAGCACTGATGCCAATATCCTGAAGATATGCTCCAGGCATCTCTGTTCTAAAGATATCTTGGGAATATAGGGATGAATGGGTCAAAGTTCCCAGGAACTAGAGAGAGTAGTTTCTAGTTATATTCCTGGAGGAGAGCAGTCAGCATTCATGGACCTAACATGGCACTGTCCAAGACAGAGTCACTTTGGTTCATACAAGGAGCCAGAGCAGGACCCCTTTAACAGCCAAAATGCTCACTTGGAATACAGATGAAGCGTATTTCTGGTCAAAACAAATTACCAAGCTGTTTTAATCATCAGTATGATCACATCCATGCATATCAGCCTGGCTGGGACTTCCATCCAAAATGATGTAACAGAATCATCCCCTTAAGGATTCTAGTTTAGAGAGAAGGAAGATGCTTCCTTTTCTAATGGAAAACCTACCTTGCCAGGATTTTGGTTTCGTTTCTGAAGAGGGACGATTTCAGAGGAGTGTCTAGCCTCATAGAACCTATTTTGTTGATTTCCCTGCATGGGCAACTTTGGTTTTGCCATGTGTTGACATCAGCAGAGGCATGTTTGTTCATCTCTGAATGCTCACAGACTCCTAGAGCAAAATGTGTTTATTTCACTCTGAGTTTTCTGGAAAAGAATGCAGAGGGTGGATCCAACTGTCTGAAGCTGGATGTTGAACAGTTAGTTTTATAGCCCTCAGGGTGGGGCCACATCCTACAATATGCTCAGCTCTTGCCTTTTAGAAGCTTCCAAGTTTAGGCGGGAGAGACCAACTCAGACCTGGCGAGACAATTTAATGTGAAATTAGTGCTATCACCTGCTAATTCAAAGAAGCCCACCAGTGTGATCTGGAAAAGGCTGAGGGAGCTGAGGGGGCTATTTGGTCTTCAATTAGATTTAGAAATAATAGGGATGGGGGACCAGCAGAGGGAAGGAAGCTGGAGAATAGTATGATGTTCCGAATGAGCACAGGCCCTCCCGCCCACCTGGTGCCAGCCAAGTCCCGTGCCTTCCTTTCTGGTGTCATCCCCTGCCACTGTCTTCATGGACCCTGCACACTCATGAACACTAAGTTCATGTTAACCTAGAAAGAAAAAGCTGAAATGAGAGACAAATAATTGGGATTAAAGAGTAGCAACCTGTGGTACAAGGTTGCAGACAGAACCCTAAAATGGGCCCCCAAAAGGGGTTAAAGTCGGCGTCTTTATGGGAAGTAAAGAGGAGGATGAGTTAAGTGGTTAAAGAAAAGAATTAGTGTTAACAGGCTTAAATTCTTCTTAGCTCTACATCATTGGCTACTGATTCTAACCCCTGCAAATGTCATAATCATTAGTCTTTGTGATCAGGATGTCTGATCTGCTAGGTGCTCAAAGAGCTCCTGAAACAGTTGCTGTGTGGTCCAGAGGTCTCTGACCCAGTACCAAGCAGTGTTTCCACCAGGACAAAACTGATTCTGTTGTAAAATGACTCCACCTATGTCTGCTTCTTTCACATTCTGACGCCTTTCGTGCATGCCTCTCCTGCGCCCAGAAAGCTCTGCTGGAGAAGCCTTTATGTTGCTCAAATGGTACCTTCTCCAGTGTAGACTTCCCTGATGACTCTACCCCAGTCTTCGAGTGTTCCCACTGGGAACTCAGATTGGGTAAATTTGGTGGAACCAAATCCCAGTGACCTTGGGAGTTGGAGTTTCATGTGGCGGCAGTTCTCAAACCTGTATCCCCCACTGCCCACAGGTTGGGATACCAGGGGCTTCTGATCTGCCCCCGGAGCATTCTCACCAGCTTCGCCTCCCGTCAGCTCCCGCCCTGAACCCACACTTGGATCTTCCGAGCAACTGCAGGGTGCTCCAGGCCTGGGCTCCCCGACCATGCTGTTTGACAGCCTCTGCCAGGGGGGTCCATCGCTAGCCCTGATCAGTCCCTCTTGATCTTTAGGACTCAGGGTCTATAGCCTCTGGGTGTGGAGCCCCCACTAGGGTTGGGTTTGTGTTCTCAGAGCTCTACAGCACCACGTGTGCATCCTCTAACCATATCACATCCTCATCTGATGACTAATAGCTCCCTAACGACTAAGATTATGGTATTTCTCAATGAAAAATCAGTAGCTAATCTCATTCCTGGGAGTTGGTACCCAAGAGGCAGATATTGGTTGGAGGCTGAGCCAGGATGATGGAGAATGTAAACAGGACAACTCTAGAGACATTTGGGAGGGAGAAAATTAGGATTTGATAACTAGTTATAGAAAGAGAGGAAAGGAGAAAGTTGGTCACGACCTGCAAGGCAGGTGGGGGTAGTATCACACAGGATCGGGTCCCTGGCCCAGAGAGAGGCCCACTTTGTACTTCTGAGTGCCATACAAAAATTGCTGCATTTTTCAGAGGATTTCCAAAATTTAAAGTGGCATGAAGTCCCTTTGGGGCAGAGAGTGTCCAAAGTTCTCATCAGATATCCAAATGAGGAAGTACTTTAATCAGCCAAAATACCTCCTTTGAGTAGAGGGGAGGTCAGGGCTAGAGAGATTTGGAGCGCAGTGGGGACCCTCCAACTAGTAAGAGCAGATGTGATCACGGAGGGAAGACGTCTACTCCAAGACAGGGTCTTGGGGAGAACCGAGAAGCCATGATTGGATGGCAGGATGTTGAGCAAAGGCACTGGTGGAAAATGGAATGACAGAGAAATAGGAGGAACATTGGGGAAGCCAAGGGAGGAGATGATTGTGAGAAGAATTAAGTGGCTAAAGCTATCCATGCTAAAATCAAGGGTGGCAAGGATCAGACAATAAAAGATAAAAGTGGGTGAGCTTCAGGGGACAAGAGAGGGATCACGTAGGAAAGTTATCCTCTGGGGTCAGAGAGGCTCACTAATGGGCACTGGAAACATTGGATGGAATCTTTAGACTTCATGTCTGAGGAATTTGGCCATGAAAGAAAGGCTAGATTATCTCTCAACCAGAAGGGAGGAATGGTTGTGTCATGAGCACTTTTGGTTTGTTTTATGATGAGAGAGCTGACTGAGTACAAGAGGGAAGGAGCCCATTTTTGCTGAGAGCTCTGGATAAATATCTTTCTTCACATTGATTGTATTTCACTTAAACTTCACTCCCCTACAAATGTCTCATAGAACTTTAATTTTGTGTAATTTTCAAAGTCAAGTTGTTGCTATATCAAGTAATGGGATGTTGCAATACTAAAACCATTGATTCTTATCTCCCTGGCCCATAGCCAACTTGTCGCAAATGACTCCAGACTCAACTTCCCTTCATAAAGGTGCTGGGAGACATTTTCTCCTTTATGGTGCACAAATTAAAACACCGGCCATGCCAGCAAAGACATAGATAGCATTTACTCTGAGCCACACACTGTTGTGAGTACCTATGAGGTGGGTATTGTAATTCTTGTTTTCACATGACAAACTGTGACTTAACTGTTAACACAGCAGTAAGCGGTGAGTCAGGCTTGAACTGGACATGTCTGGCGTCAGTGTCCATGTGCTTAAGCGCTGCACTGATTCAAGGAAGCACGTTTATCTTTTCCTGTTCACATTCCTGATGCCACTGTAGGATTCAGAGTCCTGGAACTGCTGACCGCATGGCATGACCAGGCTCACCAAGTTCTACTGTGGGTTAGACTAGCTTTGATGATCATATAATAATCATCAGATAACCTACCAGGTGCAAAGCATTGCAAGGGCCCCAAAATATGAACAACATGACTCATCTTTAATCTTCATAAACATTCTTGTTGACAGTGAAACAGTTTTTGAATTCTGATGGCCGCCACAAAGACCAGATCGAAAATCATGTTTAGCTCTGAGTTTCTGTAAGCTGAGATTTTTCTTCCTCCTCATCAGAGACTGATACTAGATAGTTCCAAAGCTAATTTATGTTTTCCTCAACATGCAAAATGAAAAGATAGTCTGAATCTCTAACATACTCAGAAATCCCTTTTATTTTCTAAATATCAATTTAATATTAGTTTGGGGCCTTCAGCTCAACAGACTGGCAAGAATAGAAACCACCTAGGGTTGTTTCAAAGTTTCCGATCTTATGTGATGCCAAGACCTGGGTGATGGGTAGGGGAGGTCTCGCTCCACAGCCAGTCCACACAGGTGTTCACTGGACACACGCTTGTCCCCATCTCCTCCATCTTTGCTACTTCTGTGCCACAGCCAGCCACGGGGTCTCTCCGGAGTCCTCTTCCTGGGACTCATAGTCCTTTTTTCCTGTTTTGCTCCAGCCTTTCTGCTTCTCCTTCACCAACGCTCCTCCTCTCTGTACCTCCTGGAAAGCCTGTGTGTCCTGGACCTAAGCCCATTGTGGGAAGTCAGAACCAGAAGAACCAGCAAGTTACTTCTGTGTACTGTCCTGCCACTTCCCTGGCAGTGACATCCAGACACCACCAGACGTGGAGGCAGGCAGGAAAAGGAGAACATACATGGAGGGAGGCATGTTTCCCACTCTCAAAATAGTAATCTAACCACAGAAGCAATCCCCTCTGAGTAAATTCTTAGGAGGAAACATCAGGATGCATCTTCTTTCTCCATATTACTGGTGCATTCATAGCATTAATTTCCCCTAGATATTTTCCAGATTCTCTGTAACAGACTTGCAAATTTTCAAAAGGGAAGGCCAATGTTTCACTCCAAGAGAGGTGGTGGCCTGGTCTGCGATTGCTATTTAGTTTCATAGACATTTCCTTCGATGGTAGTTTACTGGGATAGGAAAATGCTTCTACTTTACCGCTCACCAAGGTACACACGCAGCAGCAGAACACAAGCTTATGGAGGACCCAGCTGGAAGCTGAAGGAAGGCTAGACTCCATTGTTCGCCTGTCCCCCCAGGCCTTGGCCAAGATCTCACACCTCTGGGAAGTTATCACAGCCAGTGGGAGCCAAGTATTTTGCTGACTCCACCCCTACTTACAAAGCTGCACGGCCCACTCGTGGGCGGCCTTCCCAGGTCAGATTCCACACTTGGTGAACCTCCCAGAGGGCCCAGGAGGCTGAGCACTTGGCAGGAACGTGTACTTCCTGCAGGCGTGTGTCCCAGCCCTCGCTGGCCGCTGTGGCTCACACCCCTGGGCCTCCGCCTATGAAATCATTTCTCCGAGTGAGTTTTGGGGCTGAGTCTCAGGACCCCTCCCGCCCTTCCCTCTCCTCGCACAGGGGGTGTCGCCATCAGCTGAAGAGCCTAAGGAGGTTTCTCTACAGCAGGAACTCCAGATCCCTCCCAGGACGGTTCTCAAGTGTTTTGTGATCTCTCACATTTCCATTCTCTGCACCGAATTGATCACGGTTTAATAAAGTTTCTCTTCCCTGTGCCTCCGCCCTCACCCACAGCTGCTTCAATTTACATGACAATCCAGATGATTTTTGCTGCTCTTAGCAGATTGTCCGCATCATTACTTTCTAGGGATGTTACAGCAGACTTCCAGCTCCCTCTGCTCTGGCTCCTGACCTTGCAGTTGTCCATCTTTCCTGGTAATTTGCTTTGCCCATCCGCTCTGCAAGTTTGTCTGAGTTGCATTCAGGGAAGCTGTGAAAGCCTCCATGTTAATTCTCTAATTGACATGACCGGTGTTGCCTGAACCTGAAAATAGGTAGAAATGTTCAGTTCTGAGGGGAGCTGTCTTTTCCCAGGGATTTGAAATGTGTCATGCTCATTGCTACTTTTTAATAATGCTGGGAAGGAACTATTCCTTTCAGTCATATGTTTTAGAGCTAAGTTTATCATTTGCAGATGGAAGAGTACCCATTCTGTATCTAAACCATTTCAGCTTTTAACATACTGTCTTCAGAATATCAGTGTCTCTAGTGGCTGTTGTTTTTGTTATTGTTTGGGAGGCGTCTGAAGATATTTTTGAAATAGGAGAAACGTTTTCACATTTTCTCATGTTTACGAAAAACAGAAACCCCAGATTACCTTCAGTGTATTGTGAAATTCTGTTTCCTTCTCTCACTGTCTCCTTCAGTGATTTCTGAAAGGAAAAGGTTTCTGCTGTGGTGCAGTTGGATAAAGGATGCTGTCTGCGTAAGCAAGCAGGAACATCAGAGAATTACGCGTCACGGGGTAGAGCCTCTGGTTTGGCCACCAGTGTCCTGGAAGCCTGTGTGCATCCTTCCCCTCCAGGAGGAGAAACTATCATTCTTGCTGTTGTAGATGATTAAACCGATGCTCAGACATGTCAAGCACTTGGTCAAGGTCACACAGCTACTAAATTGCAGAACTAGGACTTGAATCCAGCTAGTTACACTTAGTTGTCATTCTGATCTTGCCCCGAAGTCAAAATTGTGTACCCCGCAAAACAGATGCAGAGCTTTAAGGGGTACATGATGGCAGTGGAGATGGGTAATTCCTTCTAAGGTGCAGGATCAGGAAGAAAAGAAATAGCAGTCCTGTTTTGAAATGCAGTGCTGAGGGCCTCTCCCTTTGCTTTAAGAATGGCCGCCTGCCAGGATCACTGGTGTGTGCTGTAAAGGTAAGCAAGCAATAGGAACCAACCCTCAGAGCTCAGCTCAGAGCCGCCCTTGGCCGCTGTCCCCCCACCCCCACCCCAGTTTGGCCTCTCCCACTGCTCTTCCAGGTCTCCTCCCATCGCTGTGTCCTTTATGCGCCCCCTGCTGGTCTCCAGGAAAAGCGCCTTGCTGGAACCGGACAAATGACACCCCAACTCTTGTTTCTTTAGCTCCAAGAAACTGTGAAACTGTGACCTTGCCCAGCTCCCATACCTCAGAAGCCTCAAATGAATTTTCTTTGAACAACCACCTGAGGATTTATTTTTCAGGACTGAGCATTAGGGATGGATCCCTTCTCAAAAGTCAGCATGCTCCTTTGAATGACCCAAGGGAAGCAGGCAGCTTAAGTAGTAAGTAGTGAGGCAAAGAGCAGGGCTCCTAAGACCTTCCCATTCAGACTCTGTCCAGTAGCCAGCAGCATCAGAATCACCTTGAGCTTCGGGGACCTACGGGATCAGAATCTGCATTTCAGCAAAATCTCCAGGTGATTCATATGCAAAGCACCTTTTAAAGTTCTCTATCTGTTTTGCAGTGTATTCCACTTAAATTTTTTTTGTGAGATCAAAATGACAACTTAGTATGTAGCTAGATTCAAATCTTAGCCCCACAAGTTAATAGCTGTGCTTACCTTCCTGAGCATCAGATTAATCATCTATAAAATGATGAAAAGCACACCGATTCTTCAAGTTTCAGGATCCTTCTCATCCTAAACCTGAAACCCAGTCATTACCCAGATCTCCTAACTCAGCCATACTTTACCAGTCACGCTGCTCGGAGATGTCAGACTCTGAATAGTGAACTTAGCTCTGTTTTTCCCTGGAGACCCGCAATTTCTTCCTGACTGACTTCTGACCAGAGGCCTGGCCTGAGATTTCTCAAGATCCCTTCAGTTCTAATGTTACACACACACTTGGATTTATAAAATGGTCTTGATCTTTGCCACCTAATCTGAGACCCACCTAAAGTTTTACTTTTTCTACAAATAAAATAGTTTATGGTATAGAAAACACCTAGGCAATCTTTTCTGGTTTTCCCTCTTAACTGGCCTTCTTATTCTCCCTTAGGAGAAGAAAAGTCCTTTTTCCTGACTCACTGACAAAGTACCATCTTCTGACCACCCTCTTTGCTGTGATGAGATTCCTGTAATATCTAGGAGCTGAAGTCTTTAAACAACCAGGGAGCCCTGTGCTCATAGAATAAGGAGAACATATTAGAAGCCCCTTGATTATGACCGGGAGATCAGCCCTCCTGATGAAAATCAATCATATTCAAAATATGAATGAGGACAATATTATTGTCATGCTTTAAATACTGCAGAGGGCATCACATGAGTGAAGCAGGGTCCTCACCCTCAAGAGATTTACAGTCTAAGGAGGAAGGATTCTGTAATAAAAATGCTCTTATGGAGATGCTAAGAGAATATCAAGGGAGGGAGATAAAGTGTACTCATAGGAATATGAAGACTTCTTCATCCAAGAATTGGCCTCTGAAGTAGCTTTGAAGGGTGAGTTGGAATTGAATAAGCAGAAAAGACAAATAGAAGTATTCCAAGCCCAGGAATGGACCAGTCTAAACAGAGAAATCAGATGTAAGCCAAGTTCTGAGAAGACAAGTTATCCCCAGAGCTGAGATTAAGACTTTAGAAACAACCAGAAAGGTAAGTTGGCTTAAGTTTTCCTCTTTATCAAATCGGAGAGTTCAGGGTCCTCTCTACTCAACCACCCCAGGGCCCTGAGAGCACTCAGAAGTCAGCCTGAAGAGTTCCACCTTCATACAGAAGATGCCAGTGAAGGCTCTGAGGAAAGCTGTGCTCTCCAAGCTCCCTCAGGTAGCCGAAGGAGTCAGGGGACCTGCTATCAGGTAGGAGGCTGTGGTTGTGGCTCTGGCAGCAGGGCTATGAGGCTGCATGGGGCAGGGAGGGAGGAAAGTGCCAGGGGCTCCCTGAGGCGACAGACCTGACCTCCCACTGTATTTGTGGGACTTGAGACTTCTCCCAGTGGAGGAGTCAGAGAGCCAGTGTGACCCCCACACACACACACCCCCAGTTAAGTGTTAAGACTACGTTCCAACCTGAAGGTGTCAGGGCCCATGACCGGAGATGAGTATGAGGCAGTGTTGGACCTTTAGAAGGGACTCCCTAAGGTCACAACCCTCCACATGCTCTGGACTGAGGGGGAATGCTAAGCCACTCCAGAGTATTTATTTCTCTCCAGATGAGGAAGAAGGAAAGGACAGGATGACACTTGGAAGATGACTCTGTCATACTAACAACCACTCACTGGGAGGAAGGGAGGGGACACATGAGAGGGGACTGCTCAGGAGGGTCCCAGGTTTCCACTCACACCCACATCAAAGGACCCATAACCTGCAGGCAAGCCCCAGCAGCCAGCAGCCGTCCTTGCCGGGGGAAGGAGGGAGGGAGGACCCACAGGGAGCAGTGGCACATGCATTCACTCAGCGGGCATCGCCGACAGGGCGGGTTGTAGGCGCTGGCCATGCGGCAGTGAGCCAAGGAGAACCCAACAGTCCCTTAGGAATGAAATTCCAATGTACAAAAAGGGACGCAGCGGGGCTGTAACACTGCAAACCAAGGAGGCTGACAGCTGTGGCGGGCTCGTTTCTAGAAGACATTTCCCAAGTGGTCTGAGCTCTGAGAAAGGCAGCAGGAACTCCTTTGTAGAGACTGACTGTATTTCCTCGAGACGAGAACAGGACGGGGCTTTTGGCCTCCTCAACAGACTGGGTCTGGGGCAGCTCTACTGCCCCTTTGGCCCCGCATTATAGAGGGCCCCTGGTTTATTAAAAATGGGTCAGAATTGACAGTCAGGAAATAGGAAAACAAACGCTGCTGTCCTGTTTAAAACAGTACATGGAGTCAGCCTACCTGAGTGTCAGCCTGGGTTCACGAGCAGCAGTCGTGTGGATCTCTGCTCATTTCCACCCTGACAAGGTTACCAGGCTCTAGCAGCTCTGGGGATTCAGAAATTTCTCCTGCCCCCCACCCCCCGACTACACCGCTGGTGGAGCAGACCGCACGTACAAGGGACACTTGTCACTAGGAGACTTCATAGATGTGCTTTGTATTACGCAGTCACAAGCACTGAGAGACGCAAACAGACCCTAATGAGACTGCGCAGCATCGGTAAGTTAGTAAACCATTCTCCGTAGGTCGCACCAGTGCAGAAACCTAATGTGCTGATATTCTGATTCCTCTTTGGAGAGCAGAGGTCCATTGTCAGATGGGTGTCCTGCTGCATGCATCCCCGACTTGCTGAAGATGCTGATGGTTCGCTACGCAGGCGTGTGACGGATTTGGGACAAGTGGCTGAGGAGCAGGTTTCCTTTCTGTTTGCCTGCTCCTGGCCACAGGGCACCTTTTGCACCCAGGTTGGCGGAAGCGAGCAGCCCTCTAACCACACCAGTCTGAGTGTGAACAGCACTCAGCCCGGCTGCACCCTCTTGATCCAAGCGCTCACTACCAGCAGCCCTGGCGCCTTCCTGTGGGCACTGCTGTCCATACCAAATGGCTTAGCACCCCAAGAGCTAGGCCTGCCTTTGCTCCTAAAAATAGGAAGCAAAGTCAACTGCTTCCGAAAGGTCCATGGCAAGGCTGGATGGGTGCGGGAATCCAGGGAAGGTTTGGCATCACCCGTGGGAAGCTAGGAGAGGGGGGCTCTGTGGAAGTGATGTTGAGGAGGCCCATGATGGGGGCCGCACACTTGTGAGGGTGCAGTGGGCACCCGTGTGTGGTTTTCCTACGGAGCCCAGTAACCAGGTGTGGGCACACCGAAGACAGCTGTGTACACAGGTGGCGGGGCGGTGGAAAGGGTTGGAAGGAAGGGTCTGTGGGGCTAGAATGATAGAGAGGTGCTAGGAGGCAGACAGTGAAGGGGCAGAGAAGGTTCACTGGGAAGTTTGAGGTTGTCAGAGGGTCAGGAGCAACCACGTAGTGTCAGGATGGCAGGAGGGAGCCCAGCCTGTCAAAGCGGCCTGTCTCGAGGATGAGTAGCTGTGGGGTCAAGTGGACCGTCATGTGGAAGCCAAAGAGGACAAGGGGCTGAGAGGCAAGCCTTCCACAGGGCCAGGGCCAGCACCCTTTGTGTCTAACAAGGTCAGCAGACGATGACGAAGAGGCAGGAAGCACCCCCTCCTGAACCCCCGTGTGGTCGCGGAGAGGCACCAGGCCCTGAGAGCTGCGGACAGCAGACAGAGCTGTGTGGTCGTGAATGAGCAGCTTTGAGGCCTTCCTTTCTTTATCTGTATAATGGAGACAACAGTGGTACCTACAAAAGACTGAGCATGAGAGGAGGGAGGAAGCTCAGAGCTGTGTCTGCAAGATAGCCCACTTATGATGCTATTGTTATTAGAATATATGTCTGTCCTCCATCCTGGCGGCGCTCAAATGTGAGGGTGCATCAGCATCATCCAGAGAGCCTGATGAAACAGCCTGTGGACCCTGCCCCCGAAGGTCCTGATTCAGCGGGCCGCGGTGGGGCCCGAGAACTGGCATTGCCCACTAGCCCAGGTGGTGCAGATACGGGGCCCACACCTGGCGCTGCACTGGAGTCCAGAGACCTGAGCCTCTCCTGGCCGGACTCCTCAGCACTGAGCACAGCGAATGCGTGTAACAGGAGCCTCTGCCTGGGAAGAGTTATTCAGGACAAACGCGACTTCTCAGCCCAGCAGCTGGGCACCAGGAAAGATGGCAGTGCTGACTGACAGGAGGTCACTCCCAAAGAGCCTTAAAGTCATGGTGGTTTGTGAAGGAAGCTCATAGTGTACCCAGAGCAGACGCCGGTTCCTGGTGGTCAGTCACCCTATGTTTTAGGGGAACTATTATCAGAGGCAGAATGTCAGAGGAAGGTCTATGGCCCGAAACATGGTTGGACTGCCTAGGATCCAGCTGCTGACTTGTCCCAGTGGGATGCTGTATCCCGTGTCAAGAGAAGGCATTTCCCCTGCGACGATCACCTTGTCCACTGGCCTTGAGCCTTCATCAGAGGCTTAAACTTAAGTCCCCCACTTACAATTCAGTCTGGGCTTTTTATTGCTATGTGAACTTTGGAGAAATTCTCCCACTTGGAAATGAAGTAAGTGCTTTTCGCAGACAGTGAGCCTCTATGCTCAGTACTTTGGCCGCCTGCCAGGCGTGGCACTGCTTACCAGGAGAAATCTTCTCTAGCCTCGCAGCCCAGCCTGGAGCCCGGGTCATGCCAAGGAGCCCATTACCAGTTTTGTTTGTTAGCACCAAGTATTCAGTGTGCATCAGAGCAGGCCTGGCTCCAGCTGGAGGCATGTGAAGGTTAACTGTGGTGTGGGGAGCAGAGGTGACCTGAAGGGCAGGCTGTTTCCTGTGGGGACACCAGGCCCGTAACTCACCCCAATTTAGGCATGCAGCAAGCCGGCAATTAAGTCGAGAGAGGGAATCTGCTCTGCTGATAACTGGGATTAAAGGCGAATGAATTCAACTCACATGAAAGGGATAGTGACCCTTCTCCCTCTGGTCTCATTATCGTAATTAGCAGACTTGACAGGGGTATTCAGGCCCACATAGATTGTGCTGTTCCTGTCACCCCCACAAAGCCCAAGATACAAGTTAGCCCAGCCTTACTAATAAACAACGACCCAGTACTCAGCCTCTGAGCTTCCTGACCAGCCCTTCTTCCTCTAAGAGAGTCACAGGGTTGCTAGGTTGAGGGGCCCTTTAGACCAGCTTCTCAGCATGACCTGCGACACGCTTGTGTCCACGTATCTGGAATGCAGCCACAAAGTGCATTTTCCAGGCTCCACCAGGCCTGCAAAACCTGAATGTCCAGGAGTCTGGCTCGGATCTCGGTAGTGCTTGTTTTATCTCTTTAATTTTTTTCAATTGTGGTGAAATATACATGGCAAAAAGTTCACCATTTTAACCATTTCCAAAAGTATAGTTGGGTGACTTTAAGCAATGTCATGTCATGCAGCCATCACTAACATCCGTGTCCGAACTCTTCATCTACCCCAACTGAAACTGTCCGCATCAGCACAAGCTCCCATCCTTCCCTTTCCACCACCTTGGCAATTACCGTTCTACGCTCTGTCTCTGTGTATCTGTTCCAGGCGCCTCACAGAGATAGAACCACACGGTTTTTGTCCTTCTGCGTCTGGCTTCCTTAACGAATATCCCCAGGGTTCATCCATGTTGCAGTGTGTGTCTGTCCACAGGGTTCATCCGTGTTGCAGTGTATGTCAGAATTTCCTTCTTCTTGAAGCTGAGTGAGATTCCACTGTATATACAGATCATCCTTTGCTTATGCTTTCATCTGTCAGTGCACATTTACAGTGTTTCCACCTGTTGACTTTTGTGAATATGCTGCTATGAAGATGGGTGGCAAATATTTAAGTTCCTCCTTTCAGTTTTGTTTTGTTTTGGGGGGGAGGGGATATAATTCCAGAAGTGCAATTGCAGGCTTGTATGGTAATTCTCTTTAACTTTTTGAGTCGGTAGTGTTTTAAATGGTTCTAGATGGTTCTAATGTGCAGTCAGGATTGCAATCATAGAACTAGGTGATCCAGTTCTGCAAGTGGAATCTGAGATTTTATAACTCTCACGCTCTAGCCACACCCCAGACTAATTAAATCATCTCTTAGATGGGACCCTGACACCATTTTCTTTTAACCTCTTGGTGACTCCATTGTGTGGCCAAGTTTGAGAGGCATTGGATTATACCGGTGATTCTAAATTTGAGTGCCTAAAATTCACAGACTTGTTAAGAATACGGATTCCTGAGCCCTGTAAGAGAGTCATTTAAATGGTCTGCAGGAAGCTGAGCTTCTTCCTTCTCCAGGCTCCAAGGGTGATTCTAATATATAGCCAAGGTTGAGAACTTCTAACCTGATTCAGTCTGTCACTGACACATGAGCGCATTGAGCCTGCTGGAGGTGATGTGGTCTGTCCGTCTCTGAACCCTTTGGAGCCTGACTTTGTCCTGGTGCCAGAGCTGATTCCTCAGCCAATATCATGAGATTTCCAAACTCTGCCACATAGGCACAGAAGATAGACTCTTAAATAGAACTTACATCTTTTCTATTCTTGAACTGTTAACTTTCATTTATCCTGCCATGTTTGTTTTGAAATGACAACTTTGTTCAGCATGATTGACACATTAAGGACTAACACTGATATAATAGGAAGGTTACTGATATTTTAGGGGAAAACATTAACATGTTAGTCAACAGAAATTTTGCATTTACTTATGTGTCATTTCTTACAATTAGATCAAGAAGGCTGTATGTAACTGAACTGAACTCATATGCCATATAAACAAAATTCACCGCAGAAATCTACCAGCAACCTTCGTTCTCCATGTTTTCAGTGAACATCCATCCACATCTGGTGTCGCAACTTTCCACCTGATACAGATAACTTTATGTCACATCACAATAGTCCCTGAGTGACAACCCTCCCAGCACCCACCTCCACAGGCAACCTTCAGGTCTTTTTCAAGGTCAAGGCATATTTATAGCAGTGTTTATGTATTTCTTAACTGTGTACCATGTATAAAATATTGCTGCCATTTTTATTAGATTTTTTTTTAGGTGCCACTGATGACGTTTTTGAGTGTTGTACGCTGGCCCCCTCTTTCCCCAGAAGCCCTATGAATTTTATTGTGAGGTTTTTTTCGGTAGTACAGTAAATTTTAGGAAGGAAAGCATATGTCTCCTGATGGCAGAATGAACTGTAAATCAAGTGTACTTGTTACTTCACATCTTTGTAAGAGGAGCTCACGGCCGCTACCCAGTGACTCAGATGCGTCAACTCCAGGCACCACTAGGTGGCGCACCCCTCTGCTGCTCTGGGCAGCCTGAACTTCGGGAGAAGGCCTACCCAGGGCTGCACACCTGGGCCTTACCTCACACAGCCTCACCCCTCTGCTCCCTCTGCCTTCAGTCCAGTTAAGGATGCGGGTTTCAGGTCATTTGTTCTTCTCTCTTGGATTCTCCTATGTCCAAATCTGCTCCCCCACCTGCTCCCTTGGTGCCTGAACTCTGCTTGGACTCCCATCTTTCTTGGGTTCTGGTCTGAAACAACTGCACTACCTGGTTCCATCTTTATTTTAGGTTTTGCCCTCTACCAGTTTCATTCATCTTTACTTGGACCCATTTTGACTCTGGCACCCCCTCCAGGGCCTTCCTGCTGGGTGACTCCTCCCAGCGCCACCTTCATGAGCTGCCCCTCCATACTCCGGGCAGCTCACCTGGCTCCCCTATCACCTGTCCTGGCATGTGAGCCACAGAGGTCTGCTCCAGAGAGGAAAGGGTAATTGTCTCAGACCTCTCTGTATTTCTTAGGAAAATAGCTCTGTGTAGTATCTTTGTAATACGATATAAGCCCAAACAATTTTCTTAAAAATCTCTTTGTTCAGGTTATTTTATTTTATCCACTTTCCTCTGTAACTTTAGCTTTACTATCATGGGTTTGAAAGTTGGATACATTGAAATGTATGTAGTTTGGGACCTTCTTTTCCTGGTTACCGCAAATTCAAGGTCAAGCCATCTCTTTCAGTGTCTGCATTTGGGGGCCAGGTAGCTGTAAAAAGATGGAATTGAAACTAGAAATTTTAACTCTATTATTCTGAGCTGGTGTTCTTACACGTAGGTCCCTGCAGGGATTTTTCTGTCTGGTGACATAGATGAGAATTCATGCCGATGTTTGGACAAAACAACTACATAACTGTCTGTAACTTAGGGGCCAAGTTCATCCTTCTGGTGAATTCCAGTAGTTCAATGACAGAGGGCATTTGTCTTATGGTCACTTGGAGCCTCATTTGCGAAACCAAAGTTTCTATTCTGTTTTCTTCTCAACAGAGGTCAGCAAACTCTGGTATTGGGACTGCAAGGCCTAAAAAAATATTACCATCTGGCTTTTTACAGGAAAAATTTCCAAGCCTTGTTTTAAAATATAAAATGAACTGTTGTTGTGGGGTACCCCAAGTGTTCTCAATGTGAGGTCGAAACAGGCAGGCAATCAGTAAACCTTCTGAAATTGGGTGCAGAATTTGGTTTCTCATGGGAATGTTGGTTTTTAGAGGATAATGAATCAGGGATATTATCAGATTCTCAAAAGGACTTATGACCTCAAAACACATAAGAACTACTGCAGCATGTAGACAGCTGCCAGGCAGTGGAGATGAGGACAACAGCTCACTCTAGCGTCCCCATGTGAACTATGAAGCTTACATTCCTGTGTCCCTGAGGGTTCCTGAGAGTTCACGTCACACGAGAAGATGTGATGAAGGAAACACAGGAAAAGAATATGATCTTTTCACGAACATTAATTTTCCCTCTCCTGTTTTCTTCTTGTCACCTCTTAAGATTATCTTTAGACTCTTCCCTCTAAGATCCTCCAAAAAAGAGATCATGTGCCTTTCTCTGTGCCTCCTAGAACTCTTCCAGGTTCTAGAATCACAGCCTTACTGTTTTTAAGCCCAAAAACTCAGCCTGATTGAGAATCTGTTGCAGTAACTGCTTCTTCTCTTGTCTCTTGGAAGGTGGCCACTCTTTTAGAATGTATCAATCATGATTATAGTTGATATTATGGCAGGTTTTGGGAAATGTGTAGAATGTGAATGACAAATGCATCGTTGAAGATGGCAGGCACAGCGATGTTAGAGAGCCTGTCCCTGAGAGGGCCTGCGTCAGACTTCATGGATGAGGGACCTGTGTTAGCCTTTGGGGATTTTTGCTGAACTGTGGTGCCCGCCTTTACTCTCACTGGTTTCTGTTTTCTCTCTGACAATCTTCAGTTGGAATAACTTTGAACTTTGATCTCATTTCCAAAGTGCCAGCCTCCTCATCAGTGTGTGCCATCTACAAGTACCAGGATATGGCCCCCAAGGCCCATCTGAGTCCAAAAGAAAGAGGCTGAGAAACAAAGTGGCAACTTCATTTTCATTACTCAAGCTGATCATCCACAAGTGAAGTAACCACAAACCCTGCAGGTGGAACAATAGATAGTATTCAAAGAATGCCTGGCTTTAGTCCTCGGGGTAGTTAGTGAACATGGAAGAAAGAACTAGAAGACTGACCTCTGTGGCCAGAGTGCCGTCAGGCCCCATACACCATTTTATAACAAATGGCCCCTTTACTGTTTTGAAACAAAATTCAGAGATGATAATATAATCTACCATAGACATAATTTTAAAGCAATCCAGGTAATGCTCTTACGGGAATGTAAAAAAGAAAAGAAAGGGAAAGTGAGAATACAGAATGAGTATATTTCAACACAGGAATGCCCGAAGACGAAATGAGTTGACTAGATTCTCACACCTATTTATAAAGAATAAGTGGATTTAATAGAAGTAGTAAAATATTCAACTGGCACATCTCAAAGTTTCTAAAAAATGAGCTTTAGAACGGAGGGCCAAATAAGTTTGCCCACACATAGACGCAGGCACCATGAAGGTGACCAGACAGCAGGGTGTGTTATATTGCTGGTGATTCCCCATGGAGACGCTGGCCATCCTGAAGAGATTTTCTGAAGGGGGAAACAACTCGTAAAGTTCCAAACTGAATCAGGTCTGATCTTTCTCAGATTTACAATGTGTTTGCATTTCTAAAAATATCAGAATATATTAAAATGGGGCAGAAAAGGCTTTGTTGGCATGTGAAAAAGAGTTAGATTCTGACGTAATTTTGAGCAGGATTTTCACCTTTGGGGACATCTGGCAGGAGAACCTAAAGCTATGTGGATGGGGCCGAGTCTGCGTCGTCTGGGGAGGCTCACCCCATCTCTGTGACAATATGACATCACTGCATTTAGACGGATGCTTCCTGAGAAGTGACCGTTCAAACATATCAAGAGCCTGCTTTACATGGAAATTTTATAGATAAAATGTAACTTTCTAAAAAGAGGCAAATTTCCTCACACAGAGCCAATATCTTTATACTCGTTAATGGAAGGGTCATTCTTTCAACATATTCGTGTTTGTTTCTTTTCTTTTGGAGCCTCCTTTTAACTGCTTTGCTGCATGAGAATGCAGCCTAGTAGGAAATCGAGACGGGATAACTAAGGGCTTCTGAGAAGTGCTTGGAAAGCGATTACTTATTTGTCTTTGTTGCCTGTGTTCTCTCCCCGCCACAGGAATGTAAGACCCCCCCCAGGGCAGCCTTGTTCTCTTTTGGATTCTCTCAGGGGTGTCTTGCTCATAACTAGTTGTTGATTCTTCTCGTGAGGCATGGAGTCTGAAATGGCCCCGTGTTGAAATGTGTAGTTAATCTTTTCCCTAAAAATCTCCATTCAGATTAAAGAAACAGAATGTACTTCGGTTTGTAAAAGGGAAAACAGTCTTCAGAGTATGGAAGTTGGAGAAAAGTGTGACAAGGCAAGATCTTGGATTCAGGTTGCTACATACTAGCTACGTACCAGAGCACCACTGACTGTTAGCTTGAGTTCCCCGATTCTACAGATGCTACCATTTCCATGACGGCAAGTGGTCAGTGATGGCAGCCATTGCTGCTTGTTACTAATAACAGTAATAGAGTCCTAAATGATCTAAAATGGCTTGTTTAAAATAGTAGCCGCTAGGCATATGAGGATTTTTCATGCCTAATGAAAATTTTGCGTCCAAATTGTGATGCGCCTAAGGGTAAGCTGCACATAAGATTTTGAAGACTTAGTACGAAAGAAAGAATGTAGAATATGTTATGAATAATGTTTATATTGATTGTATGTTGTAAGATAACATTTTATATGCTGAAGGATAACATCAGGTTAAATAAAACACTATTAAATGAAAGGAAAAAAGAAAGAAAGAAATGACCCATTCTGCCATCTTGGTGACCTCATTCTCTCAGGGTTGGTCTGTTTTGCTCACCACTGTGTCTTCTGCTTCTAAAACAGTGCCCCACACATCGTAGATGCCCAGCATATATGTGTTAAGTAAGCCACTGAGCGGGGAAGATGGTTTGAGACTCGAAGAGACAGGCAGGAGCCAGATCCTGGAAGTCCTTACGGAGCTTTACTCCAAGAGCAGTGGGAAGGGGAGCAAGGCCCTGCGCTGGAGGAGCAGTATCCCCGCTCACTGCTTTTATGAGAACTCTGGCTGCTGTTCCAAGTAGAGAGAGTGAGATCAGAAATGAACGACGTGGAGGAGGCAGTCTGACCCAGTCAAGACGTGGTGGCAGCTTGGGGTGGAATCTGCAGGACTTCCTGACGTGAGGGTGACATTGAAGGGAAGAAGGGCGACCCTGCTGTTGTTACCCCGAACTTCTGAGAGCAAATGGTGGAGACATGGAGAGTTACGGTAAATATCCACACAGAGGTTTTTCTGATAAGCATCAAATGTTTGTTATTTTAATAGCAGGGTGTATTTTCTTTCAGTTTGACCAATTTTTTAATTTCAAAATAGGAAAGGGGCAGTAATGTCACCTGGCAGCATCCATCAGTATTCTATGCTGCCCCATTCTTAATGTATGAATCACTGGTTTTGATACTTGCGGTCACCTCAGGAGGCGACGTCTGCTTCAGACTTGCTGTAATTTGTGTGACTGCCTCACAGGTCCTTAGGAAATGCCACCACACATCTGCCCCAGCACAGAGTGAAAGCTCTTCAGAATGAGCAATGGGTCCAGGCCCCCGTGTGCTGTGACTGCCCCGTCTCATCGACCCTGATGCTGAAACTGCCCAGAGGTCATCTTTCATGGGATTGTGGCTCTTTACATGCCAGTGCCTCCTGCTTATTTCTCCCCACCCCCCCTCACTCTCTTGCCCTCAGAGCCATTTCCTTACCTTCCACTAGAGGCCCGCTGAGCAGTTGGATGCCTCCCAGGCATTGAAGACAGAGGTTTTGTGCAAATGGTTAGACACCAAGCTCTCTGAGGGCAGGCTCCTTGAGCATTTCTTTGTACTCCTCCCAGCACCCAGTGCAGCATTTGGACCCTAAGCCAGACACACTCACTGAGAGTCTTTGTTGCTGCAGCTGTGACATCAGCATTCAAACGGATCCCAGACAGAGAGTGAGCTCCTATATTTATTTGACCTACAAAAGTAGCCTGTTTGTTGTTTCTTGTTTCATCACACCAGTGCCCAGATGCTGTGGCTGTTTAATGCATTTTCATTAAACTGATGAAATCCAACTCTTTGTGGAAAATGATGTAAGATACCTCATTTTTGTGTAATAAGATGTACTGCATTTGAAGGAAGGAAGGATGAGTTGGAGATGGACTGGTTTTCTTGACAGGTCACGGGCAGAAAGTCAGTGAATTTCTTTTCCATTCATCAACTGAAGGTTCTATGGGCTAGAGATGGGGTCATTGGCTGAGGTGAAGCAAAAAATAAGTCTCTTCTTGCTATTTTCTCCTACTTCCTAGCAAATCTTGAGTGAATGAGTACATGAACTAATGAATGAGCATAGAGTTATTAGGACTCCATGAAACATTTCTAAAGTACTTAGAATAATGCCTCCTATGTAGAAAATGCAACAGAATGTTAGAAAGAGAATAGCTCTGTCTGCAGCAGGCAATATCTGCCAACAACCACATTCACGGGGCCAAAGGAACAGAGTCTGAGGGAGCAGGGACACCAAAGAGAAATCCCCCCAAGTTCTAAGGACCCAGGTGCAATGTCTCATGCTTAGACGTCTGTATTTTCATTCTCCCTTCTATTTAGGATCATGGGAGATCACCTTGACCTTCTCTTAGGAGTATTGCTTATGACCAGCCCTGTACTTGGAATTCCATCGTGCTCCTTGGATGATCGGCTAGCCTTATATCGTTTTTGTAACCTCACACAGGTGCCCCAGGTTCTCAACACCACTGAGAACCTTCTGCTAAGCTTCAACTATATCACCATAGTCACAGCAACGTCATTTCCCTTCCTGGAGAAACTGCTTTTGCTGGAGCTTGGGACTCAGTTTACTCCCTTGACTATTGACAGAGAAGCCTTCAGAAATCTTCCCAATCTCAGAATCTTGGACTTAGGGAAAAGTCAGATAGCCTTCTTGCATCCAGATGCTTTCCAGGGACTGTCCCATTTGTTTGAACTTAGGTTGTTTTACTGTGGTCTCACCGATACTGTATTAAAAGACGGTTATTTCAGAAATTTAGAGTCTTTAATGTACCTAGATCTGTCCAGGAATGAGATCCATAGCCTTAACCTTCATCCTTCATTCTGGAAATTGAGCTCCTTAACGTCCATCAACTTCTCCTTCAACCAAATACCCATGGTCTGTGAGCAGGAGCTGCAGCCCCTCCAAGGGAAAAATCTCACCATTTTAAACCTTGCTTCTACTAATCTGTACAGCAGAGTCTCTGTGGACTGGGCTCAGTGTAGGAATCCATTCAGAAACATGGTCCTGGGCACCTTAGATGTTTCTAGCAATGGCTGGACCGTGGACATCACAAGGAACTTTAGTGAAGCCATCAATGGAAGCCAGATTTTCTCTCTGCTTCTTGCCCATCACATTATGGGTTCTGGGTTTGGCTTCCATAACATCAGAAATCCTGACCGGAGTACTTTTGCTGGCCTGGCCAGAAACTCACTGATAAACCTGGACCTTTCACATGGGTTTATCTTCTCTCTGAACTTCCGACTCTTTGAGACCCTCAAGAAGTTGAAGATTCTGAACCTCTCGTACAATAAGATAAACAAGATTGCAGAGGAAGCATTTTATGGACTAGAAAGCCTTGAAGTTCTTAACATGTCATGTAACCTTCTGGGGGAACTTTATTCTTCTAATTTCTTTGGCCTGCCTAAGGTAACCTATATTGATCTGCAAAAGAATCACATTGGCATCATTCAGGACCAAACATTCCGATTTCTGCAGAAATTAAGCACCTTGGATCTCCGGGATAATGCTCTCAAAGAAATTAACTTTATTCCAAGCATACCTACTATCTTCCTGGGTGGCAATAAACTGGTGACTTTGCCAGACATCACATTTCAAGCCAACTTTATCCAATTGTCAGAGAACAGGCTAGAAAACCTGGATGATCTCTATTTCCTTCTGCAGGTACCTCATCTCCAGATTCTCATTTTAAGTCACAATCGCTTTTCCTCTTGTGAAGAGCACCGCGCCCCTTCAGAGAATCTCAGTTTAGAGCAGCTTTTCCTTGGAGGAAACATGCTGCAACTTGCCTGGGAAGCAGGGTCCTGTTGGGATGTCTTCAAGGGGCTTTCCAGGCTCCAAATCCTGTATTTGCCGAACAACTTCCTGAATTTCCTTCCACCAGGAGTATTTAGTCATCTGACTGCTCTAAGGGCGCTCGGCCTCAGCTTCAACAGGCTGACGGCTCTTTTTCCTGGCGACTTGCCTCCTAACTTAGAGATCCTGGACATATCCCAAAACCAGCTTCTGTCTCCTGACCCCAGTTTATTTGCATCACTTAGAGTGGTGGACGTAACTCATAACAAGTTCATCTGTGACTGTGCATTGCGGACTTTTGTCGATTGGCTCAATGATACCAATGTCACGGTCTTTGGCTCCCGTGCAGATGTCTACTGTGTACACCCCTACTCACTATTTGGGATGCCTCTGTACTCTGTTTCCATGGAAGACTGTGATGAAGAAGAAGTCTTAAAATCCCTAAGATTTGCCCTTTTTTTAGTATTCACGGTCACTGTGACTCTGTTCCTCGTGACCACTCTCATAGTCACGAAGTTCCGGGGGTTTTGCTTCATCTGTTACAAGAAAGCCCAGAGGCTGGTGTTCGAGGGGCGTAGCAAGGACCCGGAATCGGACACGTACAGATACGATGCCTATTTATGCTTCAGTGGCAAAGACTTTGAATGGGTGCAGAGGGCTTTGCTCAAACACCTGGATGCTCAGTACAGTAATCAGAACAGATTTCACCTGTGCTTTGAAGAAAGAGACTTTGTCCCCGGAGAGAGCCACCTTGCCAATATCCAGGACGCGGTGTGGAACAGCAGAAAGACGGTCTGCATTGTGAGCAGACACTTCCTTAGAGATGGGTGGTGCCTGGAAGCCTTCAGTTATGCCCAGAGCACGAGCCTGCCCGACCTCACCAGCGCCCTCATCATGGTGGTTGTCGGCTCCCTGTCCCAGTACCAGCTGATGAAGCATCAGTCCATCAGAGGATTCATACAGAAGCAGCCATACTTGAGGTGGCCTGAGGATCTCCAGGATGTAGACTGGTTTCTTAACAAACTCTCTGAACACATACAAAAGAAAGAAAAGGGAAAGAAGAAAGGCAGTAGTGTTCAACTGCAAACTATCAAAACCATCTCTTCAGAGGAGCAGTTTCAACCCACCTCAAGCTACAAGTAACTCTTCATTTATATTTGCACCAAGGTGTGATGTTGGGGTGGGGCCTCCTTTTCTGAGGTTTTTTTTTTTTTATTGCCACTATAAAAACAGCATCCATCACCTGATTTTCATAGTAACACGATGTTTTGTCTTAGTGACCTCCAAATGGGAAATAATAGAGCTAGAAAACTGCAGCTGCCGAGAGAGTTTCCTAGTCTCCATTGATTTTCCTTTCAAAGCCAGTAATAACCGTTCTGTCCTGCAGCCTCCATGACAGAATAGAGCTTAGTGGTGGGACGGGCACCTGGAGAGGAGAGGCTGCCGCTCAATAGTGCCAGAAGGGGCGAGCCAGTGATTCTGGGCTCTCTGTCCTGCAGAACAGCATTAAAACCCAACAGACACAGACCTTCCGTTTCCACCATTGCAGCAGTTACTGGGTGCAGATCACACCCAGTCTCAGGGATGAGAGGAGGCTCCGAGGAAGATGAGAATGACTAGATCCCCAGTGGCGGGGCCTCACTTCCATGTCTCTCTCTCGGCATCTCTGGTGGTATGTTCCTTCTGAATGGTCTGTGGTTGCTTGCCACCTTTATGTCAGCCCAGCATTCAAGACCTCCCGTGACTTAGTGCCAGTCGATTCAGCTTTCTTACCTCCCGTGCCTCCTTTATCAACCACTCAGGCTTTGGGGGACAAAACTTGAACGTAGATGCTCATTTGGGTTCTGATTCTGAAGCTCTTTAGCTGTGTGAACTCTAGTCTGTTATGCGCCCTTACCGGGCCTACAGGTATGATCTGCCTCATAGAGTCGCTGTGGGAATTAAATTGGCCAAGGATGGCAGGGTGTTTCATGCTGTTTCCTCGGGCGCTGCACACCACGAGGATCTTCTGCAGGCAGTCAAGTGTCTTTAAAGGTGTCTGTTTCAATCCTAAAAAAATCTGTATATATTCTGTATTCTGTTTTATTTTTTTTCTGTTTATTTTAGTATAGAAATTTTTTTTCTACAAAAGTAGTAAGAAGATTTAAGCCAAAGCAGGTGGGCCAGAATTGCTGTGATTTCACATATGGCCTCCTCTAAATCCAACATGACCTCAGGTCAGCTGCTGCAGGTTGAGGGGTTCATCTAGGCCTGGACTCAGCACTCCAAAATGCCATTCCTGTTCTCTCACTGGACCCCCCAGATCTTAATTCTGACAGTACACTCTACCCCTTCCTTCTAGAATCTTCTATCTCTGCCCATCCATTCTATGTGTTCTTCAAATCCTGGCCCACCAAGCCTTTTGAATGCTTCCAACCTAACGTCCTCTCTCCTGTTTGTGAAAACTCTAGGTACTTTATCTGTTCTTTTTAAAAAGCACCTACTGCTTCCTGCTTCCTTTGAAAGTCATGAATTCATCTGGCCACTCACCCCTCTGGACTAGGAGTTCTATGAAGAAAGAATTTTCTTCTGTGTCCCACCCTCACTGGCCACAGATCACAGATTTTCAGCATCATGAGAGAGTTTCTAACCTGCATGTAGTCATGCTTCTTCCTCCCCTGTAATTCTTTCTCCCATCCACACCCCCATTTACCCAGTGGGTTTCCTGGTGTGACTGCCCATTCTCTGTAAGCCCACAGATTTCTGTCAGTGACACGTAACTTTGTGCCAATGTGTGTGTGGGTGTGTAGAGGCCTGACTAGACTGTGAGCCCTGGATGGCAAGACCTTGTCTGTTCATCTTTGATTCCTAAGCCTCGAATGGTGCCCAGCCCTCAGGATGTGTTTAATAAATGTCTGCTGAAAGGATAAAGTCGTTCTTCAGTCTCCCTCAATCAATGCCTGCTGCTGTCAGACGTTCCTGGGAGGACCAGGGTGGGGCCAGGTGAGTGGGCTTCCTACACAGGTGCCAAATGGGGCGCAGAAGAGACGGGAGACCACAGGCTTTAGGAAACCCAGTTCAGCTGGGTTCCATGGAGGGAGCTCCTGGGTAGCAACACAGTCACATCCTAGACTAGTCGCCAAGTGTTGGGCTAGAATGGAAGGATAAGGAAGTTCTTTCGGACCTCCTACTAAGAAATATGCTGAAACAAAACAGTGGTAAATCATTGCTGCCAATAACTGTTAAGTCACAAATCCAGAAGGCTGTGGAAAAGACACTCGTTTCAGTGTGGCCTTTTCTGCCCACCTGCTCACAGCATGGTTCTCCTCAGGCCACTGGATTATGGGCAGCAGTGTCAGTGAAGTCTCGTCAGAACCTCCTGTGAGCGCAGGACTCCTGAGGTACCTGCACCGGGTACCTGCTCTGAGTGACAGTCATCACAACTTCTTCCCAGATCAAGCCTGGGACATGCAAAATGACAAGGGCAAGTGTATTTATGGGAATATTAAGTTGGAACACAGATAACTTGACATATGAGGTGAGTCTTACCTTTTCTAAATCTTATTTTAAAACTCTAATCGCAAGTAATTTTCCTAATGAAACACATTGAAAAAGCACTTTTTGATATTTCCATACAGATCTGGGCGATCTGTTCAGCATACATCCCGTTGAATTCAAGGTGTCACTCTAATTTTTTCAAAATTTCTCTTTTCTGGCGAAGGCCCAAACTTTCTTAAATTCCTTGTCTTTGTCTTCGCTTCCATCACAAGGCCTAGTGTCTGGAATTCTTTTTGAGAACATTTTCTCAAGTCTCACTTGACAGGAGGTGGACATAGATGGCAGGAGAAGAGACTAGTAGGGCCCTGTTGAGATGTGGGTTGTATATTCTACTCAAAGTCAGGCCTCGGTAAGTGAATAAAATCCCATGCAGTGTGGTCTCTCAAGGTCATTCCTAAATAGGAGAAACTACTACAATTCAATCTAAGAATGCAAAGAGCTTATTGTACTTAAAATTGAGACCATTCTGGAAAATCTAGACTTTTTCGAGAGCTGTTGAAAACTTGGGAAAGAAATTCTACTAATCACCCCAATACAACTGACTTTGAAAAATTCTGGTCAATCATATGATCTACTGTAAGTAATACTTAGATAATCTTGATATAAAAGTAAATATGGTTAGAAGCTTAAAATTATGAAATAAGTATATTGGGAGGAAAGGAGAATGGGAAATACATGTATAAGACAGATAAGTACTCATCTACTATAATATTAAATCTATATGAAATGTCTGCAATGTTAAATCAAGACATAGTATTTTGAGTGTATATTTAGAAATACGGAAATGCTAGAAAAAAGAATGAGACACAGTAATGGTGATTGCCTGAGGGAGTTCTGCCCCATTCTTCCATTAGGAACAGCTAGAAAAACTGGGAAAAAAAAATCTGTTAAAAGTCATTGGAGAGCTCCAAGGCAGTAATAGGACCAAGACCCAAGAGAAGAATGTAATCAAGAGAGATGACTACATCTAAACTAAGAGCTTCTATTCATCAAAAAGGACCATCAAAAGTAAAAAGGCAAACCATAGTATGTAAAAATAATGCATGTATCTGAAAGGACTCATAACCAAAGAAAGAGACAACACAAAAGAAAAATGGTAAGAATGTAAATTGGTATAATTGAAAAATATTTGTCATTATCTACTCAAGTTGAATTCACACATGCCCTCTGACATGGAAATTATACTCATTGGTGTGTACACATCAGAAATCCATGCACATGTGCTCCAGAAGACAAAGAAATGTCTATGAGAGCATTATTTGGAGCAGCCAGCACTGGAAACCACCCATATGTCCATCAACCATAACATGCGTAAGTAAATTGTGGTCGCTGAAAGTGACACAAACATGGAGATCAGTTACTACCTGCAGCACCAGGAGTGACTCTCATACAATGTAAAGTCAAAGAAGTGAGACATAACTTAATACTGATTTTTTTTTTTTTTTTTCAGAAATTTAAGACAAAACTCATCTACGATGATAATGAGGATAGTGGTTACCTTAGGGGAGAAAAGTAGGGAATATTAAAGAGGAGCTTCCCAAATGGGGGTGATGTTCCAGTTCTCAACCTGGATGTTGATGACATGGTTGTATCTACTTTGCGAGACTTTTATATTTTCACCAGTGAACTCTTCTGTGTGGTTTTATTCTTCAATTAAAAAACATTTTAAGAAGAAGGCATTTTTTTGTGAAAGGTATAGAAGACGTGCAGCAGCTCAATTCACACAGAGCTAATGGAGTATCCTTCCCAACACCAGTCCTTTGTTAAGGTTAAACTTTGGTCTTAATGTGTTTCCTTTCTCGGCCCCAACCAAAGGAAAAACACAAGTGATTGTGCCGTGGTCTTTTTCACAAATGAGGTGGGGTGAAACAACACTGCAGGTTTTCATTAGGAGTCTTTGGTTTTATTTAATGTTTAACTCTGTGATTATATTTCATGAATAATATAGGCAAGTATAAACAATCAATATATGCATTCATAAAATGGGAATGGTAACTTCTTCCCTTGGTAGAAGACAGAAAATAAAATAGCCAGAATTTTGAAATTGAACCACACCAAAGAAAAACTTTATTCTAGCATTTGTATATACATGTGAACAGTATCAGTCATGTTTTGCTTGATATTATTTTTCTTAACGGAATGTATCTTACTCAGCAATTAAATATTGAGTTCTCTTCAGCCACAGTAACTTCTGATTAGATAGCTCTTTCAAAAGATTAAACATGTTTACATTGTGGATAATCCCATGAAAGGACTCCCTAGGGATTCTTTGATCTCTGGCCTCATGGTCCAGGAGAGTATGACAAGGCCGCTTTATCCTGGAGACTTGGGGACCCAATCCAACAGACTGGAAATGGTGTTTCTTTTCCCAGCTCAGGCCCCTGTTTTCCTGTCTCCTCCCGGGGAAGGTTGCCTCAGGAAAACTTGATAAAAATCAATGACATCATGTCTCATAGGGGCCCCAAGCCCTTCAGGAAGCAGGTGCTTTGGCAGAGTGGAGGCTGGACCATTTTCTGCTTTCCTGACCTGGGTTTGTCACTCACGTAGCCCTCGGGGCCTAACACTTGAGGCCACTTTCATGGTTTTTCCACCGACTTTGACCATTAATAGGTTCCCAACTCTTTCCTCAGCTACAGCTGTGTTATAGAGCCAACCTCTTCAGGCCCACAAGTTGTGCCAAGCCTGGAGGGATTTGGCAAAATAAGTCACTAGGGTTTCTGTGCACTGGTCCATGTGCAAACAAGAGAACCCTTTTGGAAAGGGGACTGGGGAGTAGTGCAAGTGCATCTAAGGAAGACTTTCAGGTTTCGGTATGAAACACAGCGGGGAAAGCTTCTGTGGGGTCACTGGCTGGGGAAGGTGCCGCCTCTAACTTTGCCCAGCCTACAGCCGCAAACGAACTGGGGCAAGCATGACCCCCCATCCCACCCCGAGATAGCCAGAGGAAACACTCAAGATTGTCATGAGAAGGTCCTGTGTGTTTTAACTGCTTGGAGCTTCAGGTTTGGCTCTTTTTTGTCGCCCCACCAGGATTAAAAGGTAGCTAAAGGCAATGACCATCATTCTGAGTGCAGAATAAATGTGCATTAACACCTGACAGGCTCAGAAAAGCCAGGCTAAGTTCTGGATATGGGGCATCCAGGTTTCCCGGGGTTTCTGAGGTCTGTCGCTCAGTTCCTGGGCCTGGGGATGAAACTGACTTCTCTGGGAGTTCTAGAGAATCCTTCTGGAAGTCTGTAAGAGGAAACCCTTAGCTAGTTGTTTTATTTACGATACGATAAAATGGACAGGTCCTAAGTACACCATATGATGTGTCTGGCCAGTTGTCTGCACCCATGTAATCACTACCTCAATCAAGATAGAGAGTATTTCCATCATTCCAGAAAGTCCTCTCTTGTACCCTCTCCTGTGATACCCATTCCTGCCATAATTCAGATAACCATGTGGTGATTTCCATCAGCACAGATTAATTTCACCTGTTCTAGAATGTCACATACACAGACTCATTCAGTCCACATTTTTTTTTGTATCTGGCTTCCTTTACTTCTAACTTTTTGGGATTTTTCAAGGTGTTGCATATATTAGTTCCCTTTTGTTGTGGCCAAAACACAGTTTAGTCTCCTATGCAGGTTGTTTCCAACTGGGCGGGTTCCAGTTGCTAGCGCTGCAGATAAGTCACCACAGACATTCTTTTACAAGTCAGTCTGTGGACACGTTCTCATCTCTCTTGGATGAACATCTAGGAGCAAAACTGCTGGATCACAGGGAAAATGTGTTTTTCAGACTTTAACCAAGATGTTTTCCAACATGCTTGTAACATCTTTTACTTTTACCAACTGTGTGTGAAGTTCAGTTCCAGAGCCTCACCAGCTCTTAGCATGGCCAGCCTTTAGCATTTTAGCCTTTTTCAGTGAGTGTGAAGTGTTAGCTCACATTTTCTTATTTGCATTTTCCTAATGACCAATATCTTGAGTATCTTTTTATATGCTTATTACATATATATGCATATATATATATTCTATTATGAAGTGTCTTTTCGAGTCTTGTGCTCATTTTAAATGGCTTATCTTTTTAGCATTGATTTGTAAGCATGTTTTATGGAGTTTAGATACAAATCTTTATCAGATATGAGTAATATTTGTCACAGTTTACAGCTTGCCTATTCATTTTAACTATGTCTTTAGTGAGCAAAATTTAAAAAAATTTAATCTTTACAATTAAAAATTGGCGTGTCCTGATGGAGTAGCAGTTGGGTTCTCCACCTCCAAATGAGCAAAGTCTACATCTCAGGTCTATGGGAAACAGCCAGGATAATGAGAAACTGAATAAAGAGAATGGAATGCTTCCTCCTCTCTTTCTGCCTGCACCTCTTCTGTAAAAAAAAAAGACTAAAAATTGATCAATTTGAAATATATCCAATTTTTAAAAAGCAAACAAGTCCAAAATAGAGGTGCTTATGTGTTAAGCCCACTAGGACTTAATGCAAGTTCAGCCTCCTCCAGGAATATAGTCCTAACTGATTAGTATGGAATTTTCTGGTCAGCACCAGTGAGGTCATTGTTTCTATTCCCCAAAGGAAAATGAAGTAATTTGTCAGAAGACCTTTTTCCATTCCCCATGGGTAAGTTACCTAAACTGAAATAATTCTCTCTTCCCTTATCTGGCCCTCTTTTTGCCTACAAAAAGCTTTTATTTTGTCAAGATTTCACAGCACCTTTCCACTTGCTTGATGGATGGTTCCCAATTCATGAATCATTTAATAAAGCCAATTAGAACTTTAAAATGAACTTGCTTGAATTTTGTTATTTAACACATTCGTTTTACGGTTTGTTATTTTTGTGTCCTGCCAAATTTATGTTTGCCTATTCCTAGGATATGAGGAAATTCCTCTGTGTTTCCTTCTATAGGGTGTCTGTTAGCTTTTATATTTAAATATGACCCCCACACTGGCTTGCGGGGCTAAGTGCACGGACTTAGGCTATGCTGGCATGAGACTGCACCCCAGAGAAAGGTCACCGGGACAAAGTGTTCTTTGTCTCCCTTATCCTTCATCCTTTGAGTATCAGGGAAGATTTAGAGGATGTATCCTCTGCCTGAAAGTAAATGACCTGTGAGCATCCTTGTTAAGGGGAAAGTGAACTAACACCATCAAATGCCAGGCACTTTGCTCCCTGTACCTGAGTCATCATCTCTAAACCACACACGATCAGGCAGCAAGTGGGCACCTCCCCACCCAATGGCCCCCATCTTCACAAGCGCTCCCATTCTTTCAGAGATGGAAACTCCAACAGATGAGTTAAGCAAGTTGCAGCCAAGTAAGGGATTCAATTCTGGGATCTTCTGACCGCTCCTCCTTACATATCAGCCACTGAAATGCCCTTTGCTCTCCCCACTGCGACTGTTCAGGGAGACTTGCTCTCTGCTGGGATCTGCCTTGTCCTCTCACTGCCAAAGGGCTAGTGCCCAAGACTCAAGTTGATAGACCCTATAAATCATGCAATGTCATGTGCCTCTAGGACACTGCAGCAGCCAAGGGCTGGTTCTCAGGGGCACTCCAGGAGGACACCTGAATCTCCACGCCCCACAAGTCTGCATCTGCCTCTGAAGAATAGTGGTATTTTCTCTTCCTCCTTCCTAATTTCAGGAGAGCTGCTTGCCATGAGCTCAGAGCAGGAACCAGCAGGTTGGGAGTTCAGGGAAAGATTCTGGATTTTGCTTCTCTCTGCAAAAAAGACCTTGAGGGTAGGGATGAGGTAATGCCAACTTGACCTGAGGGAGTGCCCATGTAAAACCCAGGACCCAGTTCATAGTCCATGGCCAGAGTGAAAAACCAAAATAAACATACATACATACATCCTCCCTCCCTCTTCTCTCCCTTCCATCTTTCCTCTCCCTCAAAAAAAAAAATTGTTCGCGCTGTTCATTTCACTTGAATGTGTTTCAAAGTTTTATATTAAAATTGTGGCATATGGAATAGATATATAGTTCCAGACCCATGAACTGGGTTAAAACCTCATAGACACAATCACAAAATGGCAGGAGGTACAATGTGCCTCATCTGGATGGCATCTGGACAGGTTACATGGAAGGAATGAAGAGACCTTCCAGAGGCAGTGGCTCGGGGCCACCACCCTTAAGGGGCAGGGAGCATCCCCAGTGGGGACAGGGGTCACAGAGAGAAGACTTACAGTTCTAGGTGACGAGGCTCAATAGCATGGTGAGGAGTCTTTAGGTTAGAGAGCTCGGCAGTGCAGTAGCAGTATGGTGTCTTTTAGTGCACTGTTCTCTGTCTCATCTATGGACAGTAGATATTGGTTCAATTTAAAAATTATGAGATATGCAAAACAGCAGTTTCTAAACAAGTTAAAATATATTTATTTGAGCTCTATTTCAAGCAATTGGATATATAAAATTTTGACTTTGGTGCCAGAAGATCTAAGCCTGTGAAGAAGTAAACAACACAGAGATCAAGACATAGGTGCTGCTTTGAATCCATTTATGCAACATACTCCTAAGTCAAATAACAACAATGCAAGACCTGTTTTCCTGACCTCCTTACATTGTTGTTCATTCCCTGCAGCCATATTGGTTAATGTGAATGAACCCTAGTGGCTACTCAGTGAAGTCCACAAACTTCTTCCTACATTAGCCCAAAACCTTAGTTGTCTGAAAGTGAAGTAAGCTTCCTCACGGTAGAAGGAAAAATAGAAATCACCTAAAGCATCCCTGGAACCCTGGGAATAGGATTGCCGTCATCACCATCTCCACAAGCTGAAAGGAGAACAGATCTGAGGTTTCAGGGCATCAAAAATGTGCAAGCCGTGACCTCGGCTCACAAAGGAATTGCTTAGTTGGCATATTTTTCATTATCTCAGTGAAGCCAGATGATAGTGTCCTTGGCCAATGGACCATCCTGGTCAATGAAATTCCATGTTGGTATAAAAATGCAAGTGAAATTAAGCCATCATATCTCAAATGCCATTGATTGCAAGATACTCCTTTATTTGATGTACTACTAATAAATGTTTTAAACTGTCATTCAAATAATAATTGTTTGTATACTATATCCTGCTTGCTCCATGTTAACTATGAAGAAAAATGTGTTTTAAATGTAATGAGACGTCATAGTGAAACCTACTTCCTTGTGGGTGAGATCCCACACATGCACTGCCCATGGTGACAGAGAAGATTTCTAAGGTCCCTTTCTGCCCCCACAGCCTATGATTTCATTCTTACTCCTTCCTGGCTGGGAGGTTCAACATGATCTCCATAATCCCACAGTCCCCCATTGGAAGAGGGGGTGCCTTGAACTAGCACTTTCAGAGGTTTGCCAGGTCTCTCGGATATCAGGAGACAACAGTACTTGACATTCTTAGAAATGGAACACATTGCTGTGCCCTGGTGGCCTAGCAGGTAAGTGTACCAGGCACAGTCCACATGCATCCTAAGGACCAGGGTTTGAGACACCCAGGTCCAGGAGAGGGGAATAACCTGTATGAACAACTAAATAAAATATATAAAATGTATCTTCCTCCTCTCTTCCTGCCTACCTGCCTACCCACCTTCATTCCTACCTGCACCTTTCTTTTAAAAAGAGAGGGGAGAGCAATGGAACACAACTAGAATGTTCCAATTTATGCCACACTGGAGTTGAGTGCTTCTTAGTTGCCAGGATTACAGGAGGCAGCAGCAAATACAGGATTAGGACTGGGAAATGCTTGGAGTCTGGAGAGGTCACCTTTTGTCCCTAAAGGGGAGGAAAGATCATTTTCCCTCTGCTCTCTGAGCTGAGATCTGTGTAACAAAAGACAGATTAACAAGAGAAAAGCAAACTGAAGTTAATCAACATGCATACCTCTTGCAAGCAAGGACCATACCTAGGGGAAAATAAGTAACTCAAAGACCTGGTTAAATATAGGCTGACTATACATACTGTTTAAATGGGACAGTACCGTTTATTTTCATATTTCCCAACCACCAATTCTGTCCCATTTTTAATAAACCAGGGCCATCTGTAAGGCAGGGCAAAAGGGGAAGTTGAGTTTTCCCAGGCCCAATCTGTTGAGGGGACTTAAAAGCCCATCCCATTACGTTCCCTTTGAAATGGTGAACCTCCTCACATGCCATCCACTGGTGACAGCCAAGGGAAGATGCAGGCCCCTTAGCAGAGAGTCATGCTTAGAGCAGATGAATGGGCCCTTAGAAGACTAGAGGAGAAGGACGAGAGTTTGTCACAAACTCTGTCTGGGTGTGGCATTGACTTCTGGTCTCCATGACAGTCAGTCGTCTAGGGTTGAAGAGACCGGGGAAGGAAATCTATGAGATTTGTCTGTAGGTGAATAAGGGGAGTTCAAAGCCACTCCCCGCATTCGCTGTTTCACTGGTGCTACAGCTGAAGACAGTCAATGTGTCAAAGTGGAGTATTTTGGGGTGACATCTTCGCCCCTTCGACCAATCAGGAAAGTAGGGCACATCTGCCTTCCTCTCCTGCCTCAGCTCTGCAGATGTAACACAAGCCTGAGTTCTGCCAGCTTTCCCTGGCCATCTCTGACTCCACCTCCTGCCAGCCCACAAGGAGGCTCTCAGCCGGGGGCCCACAGCAGGGTCACCAGGGAAGCATTTAAAACTCAGCTGCAGGCCCCACACCAAACTAAGTGCGCTAGGGTCCTGGAGGCAGGAGCTGGGCATTGTTCACAAGTTCCCTCAGGTGGGTGGGTCTCCTGTGAACCCAAATGAAGGAATTAAGGACCACTCTTCTAACTCAGTTGCTCTCAGCCTGGGCGGCACAGTGGAAGTGGAAGTGTTGGGACTTCTGTGGCCTAGGTCAAGACCGCAGATCCGTCGCCCTGTGACCCCTAGGTTGGGACACAGACATGGGAGTTTTGAGGGCCACCTGAGGCTCCCACATGCCCGGGGTTAGTTCCTCTGACCTTCTTATTCCTCCTCTGTACAGCAGGCAGAGAACTTTTCCAGCCACAAGTTGAATTGTCTCAACCTGCAGCTTAAAAATTTTCAACGGGACACAAAAAGTACAGAATCAGATAAAATTCAGAATCAGTAAGGTGACTTCCAACGCGGTTCCTGAGGCATGTCCAAGGTACTAACCCGCTTCCAGCAGGGTGCCCAGGAGGAGTCGGGGAAGGGGAGCCTCACCCCTGAGCACCGATGGGTCCTGAAGACACCCCAGGAAGCAGGAAGTTGTTGGTGGGGTCCTGCAGGGGCGAGGGCGGGGACTGGTGGCGAAGGGTGTAAAACAGTGGTATGTGGAACCTTCAGGAGCCAATCCATGTGGAACCGGAGGCGGGTGTGCGCCCCATTGAAATAGTTGTGTCCTATGCTAGAAGTGTTCTGGAGGGCTGACCCACCCAGCGTCTGTGACCACGGTGAGAGCCAGACCCGGCTGACATTTGCTAGCCTCTCTGTTTATCCGTGTTCCGGTGGCCAGTGCTCTCATCTAGCACTCCAGGAACCCGTGTTAGAGGAGGCAAGAGGAACATGAGGAGGCGGGACTCAGCTGGGCTGGAGGGCAGAGGCCCAAGATTCCTGGGGTGCCTGGGGAAGGGGGAGCAGAGGCTAGACAGAGCCCTGGAGTATACCAACATAGAAGGGGCAGGGGGAAGAGACTAGGAAAGTTGGCATGAGAGAGCAGTAGCATGGAAGCCAGGACACTGGTTCCAAAAATAGACACATCAGCTAGCCATGGGGTGGTGGGCAGGTGGAGGGATGGATGGATGGACGGACTTACAGGTGGTCATTGTCAAATGCTACATGGAAATCCTGTAATCAAAGACTTTAGCTGTGTTGAGCTCACAATGCAGGGTCAGGAAACCAAAGGCAGTTGTTTGGGGAATGGCTAGTTGGTGAGAGAGTGGAGACAGCCAGTGTGACCTGCTCTAGAAGCGACTTGGCCGTGAAGAGCAGAAATATCAGAGGGAGTTTAGGAGGGACATTTGTAGTTAGAAGAAGTTCCTTATTCCAAGAGGGAAGAGCCTGGGAGGTGGGAGGGTGGTGCTGATGTGCTCATGGAAAGAACACCTAGCAGGAGAGAGAAGAGATCCTTAATTGGAGGTGGGTACGGAATGGGCACGGAAGGGGACCTTGCCCAGGAGACCACAGGAAATACCCAGGAACAAATTTGTCTCGGTGAGGAGAGGAGGGGAAGGGAGAGACAACTCCTCAACCTCTACTCACATACCCACAGCCAACCGGGAACTCCTGAACCGGAAGAAACAGAAGCCACATGTAGTAAGACAAAATTCAGAGTCTTTCCAGAGTTGGCTGCTTTCCTTGTGTTCATAAACAGTCATTTAGACTACTTTGCATTGACTTCTCTAACCCTTCCCCGCTCCCCTCCCCTTTTATTTAAAGGAAAGGTACAGGCAGGAATGAAGGCTGTCAGCAGATAAGCAGAAATTGAGAGAGGAAGCATTTATTTTATTTATATTTGGTTGCTGACACAGGTTGTTCCCCATGTTCCCCGCCCTCTCGCCCCGACCCAGGACTAGATCCCAGGGGGTATGTGGTCCTTCACAGGTGATCAACGTAACCACTAACTCACCAGGGCAAGATGTGCCATAACCCTTCCCTTTTTTTATACAAGAGCAGCAAATTTATTCTTGGCTGAACTGGCTTCTTGTTTTATGTATTTTTAGGAAACTTTCTTCATCAGTATTTTCAGACTATAATGTGTGTGTATGTGTATAATTTCATTGTGTTTAAATTTTCAGCTGGGAGAGTTAGGCTGTGCAGATTTGTCATGGAAAGAAATGCTCACTTCTCATAATCATCTAGAGGTGGAGGGAGCAGGGAGCAGGCAGTGGTCCATGTTTTATGTGTGTGTCAGGCAGTGGCATAATTGACGTGATGGTGAACACTGAGAAATTCTTTCTCCCTACAACTCCCTCATCATTAATTGCTCTTAACTTTCATGGAAAACATTTTCCTTGAAGTGTTCCACAATCTGAGTCAGCCTTGGAGTGAATCTTTTGGAGGAAAATGTGAGCTAAAATGGCTTTAACTGCTGGTGACTGATGGGATGTTGGAAAACACACAAATACATGTGTTCTTCTTTAGACGAGAGAAGAAAGAAACCACTGACCTATTTTCACACTCATCCAGCTCACTCACAGGGACGCTGTAAACTCCAGACTCGGCAAGACTGGGGCTGACAACTTTGAAGAGGCAAACCCAGCTGGCTCAAAGGAAAAAGGCCACAGACATCACAAAAGTTTAAAATCCTGTCTCTGAGCCTACAGAGGAAACATTTCCTCCCCAGATTTTCAGAAATCCTCATTATAGAAGCCCCACTAAAAAGCTTCAGGGATGTTGCCAACTGCCATTCCTTTTCATTAAAAACAAGTTTCAAAAGAAGAAAAGGAAGCAAAGAGCAAAGCCACGTTTATCACCCAGAAGCACGATGGGAAAGTGACAAACTCCTAAGCCTGACTTCAAAGACCTAAGCTGCTGCAGACACCTTCGCCGACTCTGGAGACAATTGCAAGAGTTTTTCGGGACTGATGTGGATATTTTAAACCCTATATTTGAAGGCATGAACTGTAAAATCCCAGATACTGGAAGGCTGAATATTGAGTAAGAAGGCCAGCAGATTTGATTCCCCAAAGGGCACCTAAAAATTCAAATACCGCAGATCTCCTATTAAACATGCCTCAGTTATGTCCAAGAACAAATAGTGATGATAACAAGCAAAGAGAAAAAGTCAGACTGACCTGGTACATGGGTAAGAGATATTTAGGTCCTTTGCCACCTCTGGGACTAGAGGAGTTCTCCTCTCCTGCATCCTGAGCAGAAGGAGCTGAAAGGCCAGGAAATAAATAGAGCATGGAACTTGGAATCAGCAGATCCAAGTTCACAGCTCAGCTTTAATAATGACAGACTTTCCAAGTCTCAGTCTTGTCCTACAAGGTTAGAGGTCTAGCACATAGTCTGTGCTCAATAAATGGGAGCAGAGGGCTCAGAGCTATTTATTCTTGCACTGCAGCCAACGCCAACTTCTTTCAGCCTCAACTTTCTCATATGTAAAATGGGAATGACAAAGATGATGAAACCTGCACTAGCTCAAGTACACTCATTTGCTCCCATCTGTTCTGTGGTGGTTCCTGAGGGAGTTTACTCTTTCTCAGTGTTAGGGATCAACTAATAAATGCACAAAAAAGTTTGCAAGCTGTAAAGTACCATAAAAAGTTCATTTTTAGTATCACTGTGTGTTACAAGAACAGGTAATGTTGTAAAGCACATAAAATACACATTGCGTGAGTACCTCTACCTTCCGGCTGATGCGACTGTACCAGCCGAGTGTTTCTCCCATCAGACCAGCAGCAAGTCTCCTCCTGGTTTAAATATGGGCAACCTCAAAGTCAGGGAAGCCCTCTAAGGCCAGACTCTCCGCAGCCTCAACTCTTCAATGAGCAAGGGGCAGCAATCCTTGCTACTGGTTTCTACTCCCCTGGCAACACCATCGCCCTGGCAACTAGGAGCTCTCTAGCCCATGCCCTGCAGCAACCTCAGAGAGCCCCATCCCCACCCACCTTCCCTCACTACCCTTCAAGCTTTTCTAATGTCCTCTGGCCCTACATCACTTCTACAACCCTCAGCACACAACTCGGCCCTGCTCCACCTTGGACAGTTACCATCCCAGGATCTAGACAGGCCAGGAGTCCTCCCAACATGGCCAGGCTCAAAGCCCCTGCTCGCAGATCTGGGAGTGCTGAACCCGTCGTTCTCAGAACCGCCATCCTCCATCTCGCACACAAGGTCCCTAAAACCATTATCATCCCTTTCAAACAGAAAGGATTAAGTGGGAAGAGATTGTCAGATACTCTCGAGCAAATTCCATTTCTCTGGCATCTGAAGAAAATAGCCCCTGGGAGTCGGAGCTGGAGCTGCCTGGTTTAGATCTGCCCGGATGCCAAATACCTGGGCCTTTCCCTCCTGAGGGTGGGCGAGCAGGAATGAGATCAAACGACATTTTTGAGAAGGGGGAAATCTGAAGACCTTGGGGCGAGCCATGGAGGACTGAAGAAGCACAGTGTGGGACTCACACTTTCCACTTAGATTCTAGGCACTTGGCAAGTACTGGGGGCGGCGGGGGCGGCTGGTGGGTATGTGCGTGCCCAGCGCTGCGCCCCTGCTGAGGCCGGGCTTCCCGGGTGTTTGAGGGCCTGCGGTGTGCAGCGCGGTGCGTGAGAGACTGGCTGACCGCCGTGTGCGGGCCTAGTGGACACGCGCACGAGATTCAGCTTGGGCGGTAAGGCTGACCGCCAGTGGGGGCAGAGGAGACACAGTTGTTTTCACTACATTTTAGCAAGATCAAATATGAGGAGCAGAAAGCCTTGAGCTAGCTGGTCTCTTTAAGGTCAGTAGGCTCCTTCACCGGTGCTTACCCTCTGAGCCAATGTGGGTGTCCTCCCATTGCTTCCCCAACGCACATCTAACTCCAGTCTCGGAATAAGTAAGGTAGCTCTTGTTAAAGTATTCTAGGGGAATGAAACAGAACCTTTCCTATCAGCCACTAACAGTAAAACCATCCCCGCAGCTCCTCTTAACACACAGCTCTCATCTTTAAGTCTCCATGCCTATGGCAGCTGCCTCCGCCACCCCACAGGCCCCCACATCTCTATTCTCCAAGCTTCTGAGCCATCTTCCATTTCAGAATTCAATTCCCTCAGCTTTCAGATTCCATTTAGCAGAAGCAGCCTGGTGACTGCCAGGCCAGAACTACCTGCTGTCATGTTGACCTGGATCCCTACAAAAGTCCTCTATCCAAGTCTGACATCCAGTCCCTCAAAGTGTGGCCTTATTTGAAAGCAGAGTCTTAAGAAAAACAATGAAGCTAATGTGACATCATGGGTCTGGGCCCCAATTTAATTTGACTGACCTTATAAGAAGTAGAAATGTGCCAGCAGGCATGCACATAAGGAGAACGTCACATGTAGAGATAGAGGAGAAGATGGCATCTAGAAGGCAAGGAAAGAGGCAGGTAACAGATGTTCCCCCAGGTCTCAGAAAGAACCAACCCCACCAGCACCTTGATCTTGGCCTTCCAGCCTCCAGACCTGTGAGACCTTACATTTCTGTTGTTTAAGAGCGCCCCCCACCCCACCCCACTGGCTCCTCTGCCCACAGTCTGGTGCTTTGTTTCAGCAGCCCTGGCTTAGGCAGCAGTCCTGTCCTCCTGGAGCCTCCAACGGTCTGCGAGAGGAGACAGTCCTGGAGAGGAGAGTGCAGGTGTCCCAGAAGGGGAAACAGCATGTGCTCAGGCCTGGGGACAGAACACACAGGGAGGCCATGACCTGCCTCTGAGGAGGTGGTGAGGAAACCCAGAAAACTACCTGGGCCGGTTGGGGCCAAGTAAGAAGAGAGCTGGGCTGTGGAATTTGTGTGAAATGTATTGCAGTATTCATTCCCTCTTCGCTCCACAGAGACTGAAGTTCAACAAAAGCCAGGTTGTAGTTGGAGCGCGTTCACAGCGGATGTGCCGCCTCAGTGCCTCTGGTGTCATTCTCCGCCTCATGCTTACGGCTCCTCTCCTGCAGCGTTCCGTGATCGCAACAGCTTTCTCTGGCCGGCCTCCCTCCCTTCAGATTGTAGACCCCTCTGTCCTGTCTGTCGCCTGGCGTTCCTCTGTGGGTGCCTGATCCCCACCCGGCACAGGCCGCATGCTGTGGGGAAGCACGAGATGTCGCTGTGGGCCAGGAGGTGACGCCTTTCTGAGCCTCCGTCTCCTCAGTTACACGATGGGACAGTCAGGCTCAACAGTCAATCCAGTGTGAATATTCTAAGGATCTTGAAATAATCGTTAAATCTTAATGGAATAGGTATTCTGACCTAAAAAAAAAATGGGGTAGGGGGCAAGGGACACGGCCTTCTGGTCACTCTGGATTCTCAGCCAGGGAACCCCAGCAGAATCCCAACCTTTGGGACAAGTGTTTTCCTGTCTGCTGATGAAAACATGAAGTAGATCCCAAGCTTTTCCCAAGGACCTGGGGCATCTGCTCTGCACCTGGTCGATGACCCCTTGACCACCATCCTCTAGTGGCCATTCTCCGTGTCGCCCCTAGGTGGCACTGCAGGACCACTGCCCTCAGCGGCCCGTCCGTCCCCGGGAGGAGGGCGCTCAGAGGCCGGGCCTTCTGGCACTGCAAAGCCGCTGGAGCCTTCCAAATCCATTGACTCAAAGGCCTCTAGTGTGTCCCTTGCACCTGATGTCAGAAGTGGCCCAGTGCTAGGAGCCTGCCTGCTGGAATTCACACTGAGCCCTCACCCAGCTGGTTGGTGCTGTGCTGCCCGCCTGTCCTACCAGAGAGCCTGCCTGCCCTTTGTCTCTCTGGTCGCTAGAAACGACACCCGCACCACATTCACAGACACTTTGGCTTCAGGAAAGAAAACCTCTACGAGTCTCAAGAGCACAGAAACAAACAATAATAAACAAAAAACAAATAAAAAACCTAAAACAGTCTTTCCACACATGGAGCCTTCTGGCTGGGAAAACAGCGCAACTGCTCCGCCCACATTCCTCCTGTAATTCCCCCCACTCAAGGGGCCCACACGTGCCCACATGCACACACCACACACCACAGACACACACACACCCTTCAACACACATCGCGCGTACTGGACACGTGCCACATACTGCACACGCCACCGCATACATGCATGTACCCCACAGACACCCCACGTATACACACCTCACATACCACACGCATACACCATACACACAGACGCAGACCACACGGCACACATGCACATGTGCTAATATACACGCATACACCTCACACAGCAGAACTGGCTCCTTGCTGACTGGGAGATGACGGAGTGATGGTCCTTCACGTGAAAACGCTGGGTCACGGGAAGAGCTGGCCAGCAGCCCGTCGCAGCCTGGCCTGCGTTCACTGGCAGAGCTGGCTGTGGGCAGCACACCTAGAGTCAGAGAAGGGCTCGGGAATATTCTAGGACGTCTGCTGTTAGTTTTGTCAAGAGTTCAAGGCTCCCGAAAGTAAAGAACCATTTATGAAGGCTTGGAAAGGGTTAAAGCCATACTCTCAAATGGCCCCATTCACATATTCACTAACCTATTTTGCCCCAACCCCATCCATCACGGAGGCCAACTTTCTTTCCCTGGCTCGTGGAAGAAGGGCCTGTGAGACCCAGAAGAGCACTTTGTTCCACACTGGTCCTTCCCTCTTAGAGGTCCAGGGCAGGGCCACCACCTGGCCACCAGCCAAGAGAGGCCGGTGCAATCATGGGGACCCCAGAGGCCGCAGATCTCAGAGTTAGCTGAAACCTGCTCTCTGAGGGGCAGGGGCATGCCCATCTGGCCTTCAGGCCTGGCCACTCTAGCAGCTGCTGCTGAAGATAACGGAGGTGGAGAATGTGTAGAGAGAGGTAGGCCCTGCCCCCGTAGGTTCCTTGAAGAACTACAGGCCCCTGCCCTGGGCTGTGAGAGGAACCCATGGTACATGGAAACAAAAGAGGCAGCAGGTGCCAGGAAGACCAAGGAGAACCGAGCTATGTCCTTTCCACACCAGTTCAGCCCAAAAGCCAGGGCAAGGGAGGGTCGGGGACTCGGCACGAGATCACGCCTAGATGCTCAAACTCCGTGCAGGCGCATCAGAGTGGGATTCCTCAGAGCCACTTGGACCCAATGACTAGCTGCTCATGAACTCAGGATTTACAGAATGATAACTGTCACCCAGCAGGGGCTGGGCCATTCAAAGGAAAGGTGATTGAAGGTACAAGGAATCTTGAGAGTTTAGAGTCCAGCTTCCCTTTAGTACAGGGATTTGTTCTAATTCTTCCAGCAGCTTTTGCTTGAACTCTTCTAGGTTGTCCTATTGCAAATCAGTTCACCCTGCTGCTAAGAAGTTCATTTCTTCATTCTTATACTGATGCAGAATTTGCCTTCTGGAACTTTCTCCACTGGTCCAACTTCAACCTCTGAAGCACCACAAAGGGCCTTCTCTTTCCACAGGCAGGATGACCCACATCTTCACTGGACAGGAGGACAGGTTGAGGAAATAAGAATGGACCAGGTGCTGCTTAGAATTAACCACCTGCCAAATCATTACCAGATCATGTCACAGAGCACGTGACCTTGGCATGGAGGGCAGGATTTTAAGTAGCTCTCATTCTGTGGATTGAAAGGATACAGATGGTTATAGCCTCAGAAGACAGGTTCATGGCACCGAGGGCTGAAACCTCCTGGCAGAGAAGCGGACACATTGAACTCTCTGAGATGGAACCAGGTAGCAGAACCTCATGTGGCGTGTCGAGTATCTCTAGAGATGGCCTTTGACCGCAGCTTCCCACCTATCTAGTCCATACATGCCATCCGCCGAGAGGTAGAGCCTCTGCCCTCTCCCTGGCTCTGGACTGGCTCCATGGTCCATCCTGACCAACAGAAGACAGCAGAAGTCTCTGCTGGTTCTAGACCTCACCTTTAGGAGACCTGGTGACGGTTTACTCTCTGGGGATGCTGGCCGCCATTCTGTAAAGCAGCTCTGCTGACTGCTGGGAACCCGGAGGGACAGACAGCCAATCCCTGGCTGTCTGCAATCATCGTCCATGTCTCAGTTTTGCCACAGGCACTCCAATCCTCTTGGTCTGCTCGGGTGCCCGCGCTTCTCTGCTGGCTGCCCTTTTGCCCTTCTGCCCGCTGCATGCCCAGGCCCGTCCCGTCTGAGGCCCTCCTGCCTTCCCTCCTGGCCCTGATGCATTAGGCAGCCCTGGAGATAAAACAGGGAGATGTCCAAACAAGGCCATGCATAGGCTTGGATGGATGGAGCGCTCAGGTTTCCTGGAGGCCTCATAAATATGGCTCCTCTTCCCTGTCTGTCCCTAACAGCTTTACTGCAGGATTAGCATTTGGGGGATTTTCCGGAGGCAGAAACTAGCACACAAAGGGAAGAGGGAGACTCTGATGGATGTGTTGATGTGAGTGTCCCATCTCAAGGCGGAGCAGCTGCAGACATTACGTCATTTCCCTAAGACAAGTCTCTGGACCTCAGATGAGAGGGGAAAAGTGACTCTCATTCCTTTCCTCCTCACCCTGCTCACCACACCCCACCCCTCTGTGGACCTGGAAAGGCGGGGAGCCCTGGAAGGGCAGAATGAGAGGCCCTAGGGCTCTCAGAGTAGAGAGAACCGGCTCCATGTCCGCGAAGGGTCCCCTGGTGCCAGAGCGCCTCCGAGGAGGAGAGGTGGCCCACTGGGACTGGGCCTTGCTGTCCGGCACCAACCTCAGGTCCAGAGATTTGTTAGTTCTGCTCCTCTTTCTCCTGCTCCCTGGCCATGTATATAGTGTAGCTGAATTGGTGTGGGCCTCTCCACCTGTGCATATGGCCTTCTCAGAACAAGGATACCTCTGTTCCTTAGGTGTCTCTGAGACCCTTCTGTGGAAATTGTCCTTTGCTCAGTAAGTAAGAAGATCAATGACATTTAATGAATTTGAGTTTCCTGGTGTGGAGACGATGGGAAGCATGTTAACCTCCCTGAACCGCAGAAAGGCCAGCGGCCTCGTTCACACCCAGCCCTACTGTCCACAGCTGCAACCAGCAGACGTGCCTGGGGTCCCAACTCTGACAGATGGAAACGGGTGCCAGGACATTTGTCCCCAGTGCAATCCAGCTGTGCCATGTGCTTGGGGTCGGGCCACCGTGGCTCCCTGGCACAGAAAGGCCCACGACTGCAGGATGGAAGGGGATTCCTGGAACAGAGCCTGTCTCGCGGGCCCAGGGGCATCACTTACTTGGCCTACTGTGGTTTTCCTTCCTTTCACAAGGGCTATTATTGGTATTCCCCACTCATCTTCAAGACTGAAAAGGAATCTTTGCAAACCACAAGAAGGGGAGAAGGGAGGGAGGGGAAAAACGCAAGCCAACTGCTTCTGAAAGTCCCTGATCTCCAAACAGGAAGGCTGGTCTTTCCTGTTTAGACATCATGTCTGGCAAGAGGAAATCAAGATGGAAGTAACAATAATAATTACATAAACCTATGCTGTGTTCATATCACTAGTATCAAAAAGGGCTCTGTTTGTGTTGGGCCTGCCAAACCAGACAGGGTACAGCTTGGCTGTAGGTTGTTGTGGTCAAATGATGAGCTGTGATATTTGGAGGACTTGATCAGGAAGAGGATCCCTTAGGGACACCCCTAGATGCCCAAGGGACCCCCCAGGGTTGGGGACAGTGACCTCTGAGGAGAGGGGAAGCAGCGTGGAGTCGTGGAAGGAGTGCCAGCTTTGCTTCCAGCTCAGCTACAAAGCCCAGCCCACCTGGTGCCTGCCAGGCCTTGAACTGGCTCTCAGCCCCTCTCCCTGCAGCTCCTTGGCACTAAGTTGGAGGTAACGCTCGGCCTGTGTTGTGAGGTCAGAGCAAGGAACTGGAAGTGTACAGAGGACAGATCACCTGTATAGCTCCAAGCCCCCTGGAGCCAACTTGGAAATGCCCCGGCAAAAGGTGCAAGGTGGATTTGGCCTTGAGAAGAGAGCAGCTAGGACAGAAAGGAGCAGAGGGACTTTGTTCCCAGGGAGTGGTCATCTGGGGGGTTATGTCCTCAGCCTTATTCAGTTCTCCTTGCCAGCTGCTTGGCTCCACCCAGGGAAACCCTCAGCCAGTCAGTCAGTGCTCACAAGGGGGCCGCTGCCTGGGCAGGGACAGTCCTCACATAGGCCGCCTACAGCACATGCTGGGGGCAGCTCAACTCCAGACATGGTGCTGAGCGCTGACCCCACTCTAGACAGTGTGCTAGATGAGGTGTCTGTTCCCAAGGACCCACAGCACCCAGAGGAGCCATCTCTCCGCAACTCCTTAGCTGCTGGCCGAGGGCCTGGCCAGTGATTTTAAAGTAAGAGTCCCTGAGGGAATCCTCCTTAAATACCAGAAGGTTCTTCCTGAGCATAAGGTTTGCACATGGAGATTCTGTTTGATTGCTCTGTTTCAGTCCTTTCAGGAGGTTGCAATGCCAACCCATGTGGGATGAGCTCACAGAGGGAAACTGAGGCACAGTGGGAAGAAGCGTGACTGCCACATTCATACAGATGTGCAAAATCCGAGCGGGAATCTAGAGAGCTTGTCAAGGCCCAGTGACTTCAAGTTAGTGTTGTCTGCTGTTGGTTCACTGGGAGCATGTTTGTTCTGCAGGGCTGTCTTCTTATTTTCTTTTTAATCAGAGGCTTGTTTTTATTTACTGTAGCTGATATCTTCATGAGCGATCGCTAAGACATCAAAACTAGCGTTCACTGAACTTAACAAATCGTGAGCCAAAAAAATAAACATGGAAAGGCTAATCGTTGAGCTATAAAAGCTAACACACTGCTGATGAACTAAGAGCCTTTTAACAAGGACAGTTGAATAAATAGGGTGTGGCATTCAGAACTGAGGCTGCCACCCAGCCACATGCTTCTCACTGGCCAGCTGCGAGGGACTAGGAGCACTGCACCCCGCCCTGGTCCACAGTCGCCGTTCCCGAGCACAGACTTGTCACTGGGTGCTGCACAGCCTTTGACTGCATGGTCCTTTGCTCTCTTCCCAAGACCACAAAGAGCAAACTATCTCTTTCTAAAGAAAGAAGTGACCACCGAGCTGGAGTCTGGGGCACTGGCCACACCTGTGGTCGAGGTGATGTTCTCGTGCTGTCCTTCCCCGAGGTCGTGGCCACCTCTGGTCACTCAGGCACTTCCCCCACTGTCCCGTCATGCACCCGCTGCCAGACCCCGCAGGCCCACACCTCACACCTCTGTCTGCACACCCAGCCCTCTGAAGCCAGGAAGTTTGCTCTCTGTCCACTTCTATTTTGGGATCTTGGACTGAGCCCTGGAATTTTACAAGCCTGGGAGGAATTGGCTGGGCCTCAGCCTTTTCCTCTGTCCCTCCCTCCCCTCCACATAGTGCTCCTGTCCACTGCACCCCAGGACAGAGTGCCCAGAATCCCATGGGCACGGGACACAATGCAGGAAAGTCAGCTCCCCGGCTAGCTTGGGGGCGGCCTGGGAGGAGCAGAAGCCGCAGCCTAAAGATGGAAGTCCAGCAGCCCCCAACTTTCCAGAGGACCGCCCCCGCAATGCAGGAAGAGCCTAAAACATTATGGTTTTCTGTAGCAAAAGCATATGAGCTGTGACCTCACAACTAGAGAGCCTGAGAAGTCTCAGAAATGTCTAAGACTTGTGACTGATGGAAGAACAAGAGAAACCGACTTACACAGCGAGAGACCCCTGACTGTAAAAATTAACATCATGACTGTCATCTGGCTCCCGGAATATCAAGTGGTTTCTGTTAGCACCGGGCTCTTTGTCTTAGTCTCTGATGGCCAGTGCTCAGAACAGTGTTCCACCCATTGCTGGTGCTCAATAAATGTGGAAGGGAGGAAGGAAGGGAGGAAGGGAGGAAGGAAGGAAGGGAGGAAGGAAGGAAGGGAGGAAGGGAGGGAGGGAGGGAGGAAGGAAGGAAGGGAGGAAGAGAGGAAGGGAGGGAGGGAGGGAGGAAGGAAGGAAGGGAGGAAGGGCAGGAGGGAGGGAAATAAAATATTCCTGTGACTCCATCTCCCAGCTGCACATCTCCAGGTACAGGGGGCAAAGGAAAGGGCAGGGATGGCAAATTGTCCCCTCTACTAAGACTCAGGGGATAAAAGTTTATTTGTGTACCGTCTTCACACTCTTGCTTCATCTATTTAAAGCCTATCAGGGAGGATGACCCGCTATGTCAGGAAGGACTTAGGTAGCCATTTAGAAGCACGGCTACTCCCATGATGGAGCGGTGCTAGGGGTGACACACTCACCTCTGATGGGTCCTAACAGCAACCTCAGAGAAATCTAACGGCACAGCCCTGTGTTGGAAGTGGGTAAAGAGGCAACTGTGCCTTCACATGCCTTTGCCTCCACATACTGCTGGATGCAGAGAACAAAAAGGACTTAGAGGAAGGCGGAACCACAAGATGGAAGGAGCCTGACCACATGGTGACTCTTGGCCAGGGACATCTTCACTGAGCTGTGACATGAGCACGCTATAAACGTAGATTGTGAGAGTCCCAGGTGCGCCTGGTAAGGTATAAACACTACCTTGCCAGATGCACTAGGAAAATGCCACCTCCCGAGTATTGATTTCGGATCTCAGGTGCTTTTGATTGGGTGTCAGTAGCCATCAGGGTGGAAGATGAAGACGACTGTCTGGCCTGGCACAGACCATGCCCCTGGCTCTGTGGTGAGCAAGCACCATGGCAAATTCCGAGCTTATGAGGAGACTTGGGAAAAGGTCATTTAATGGCAGGCTGTTTTCAAGAAATCAAACCCTAACCCTGACAATCTTACTGTCAACTAGGAGTCTGTTATCCAATTTTCCCTGCTCTGTTCTGGAGGCTCCCCAAACCCGACCCACCTCTTCATTGTGAAAAATCTTTCCTTGGAGATGTATAGCCTTATTATGTTATGAAGTGGAAATGTAATCATCATGTTGCAGGACTTGTCTTTGTTTATTTCACCAGTGTTTGTCCCAAAAACAATATACAAGAAGCCAATATCCACTGCGGTGACAGGAGGACTCACCAAAGTCATCCCCCAGAACAAGGACAAGGTCAAAGGTCAGTCCCAGAAGTGCTGCCCGCTTCCACGTTTAACGTCAAAAAAAGACAGTCTTGATTTCTTTTAGAATAACAGTTTCATCTCTGCTTTCAGGCTTTCAAAGCGTGGAGGCTCAGCCTCTGAGCACTCAGTTTGATTAAAAAAAAAAAAGAACCAGGAAAGACATATGCATTTTTGAAATTTTAATTTGCTGGCAAGAATCTCCAATCTCCAACTGAGTGTGGCTAAACTGGGCTTCGATGAATGAGTCAGGGCATCCTGGACTGCAAGCCAACACATCCTGGTGGCTGCTCTCTTGGGGGCCATGCATTCTGGCATTAGTGGTTCATGGAGATTATTCCTCAATGCAGACAGATCAATAAGACCAGAGGGTCCCCGAGAGTAGCTACTCTGTCCCCTGCACCCTGCCTGCTGCCTGCTTCTCACCCGGTGTCTGCTGAGTCAATATTTGTCTAGGGTACTGAGCTGACACCCTCCCACAGCCTCAACACCTTCCTTCAAACAAGTGACCACTGGTATTTATGGGTATTTGGGGTAATCAGTCTTTCATACCCTAACCAACTCTTTACGATTGTGCTCTCTTCTTTGGGACTATATTATATGAGCTGACCACCCCAAACTGTCTGCCCAGATTGATTTTTTATGACCTTCCAAAGCCACTGACCACTTACAAGTCTCCATGTTAAGAACAATACTCTCTCCATTGGCTTACACAGCCTCTATCCATCATCACCCACCTTCTCAAGCAGACTCCCTTAATCACTTCCAGACCACCAGCATCATTTCCTTCTTAGCCATCAGGATCTAGATCACCAACTTGGAATGTATTCACCGATTAAAAATTTGAGTCCCTATGATATGTTAAATGTTAGAGATGAAGAATAAATCAAATAGCCCTAACTTCTTGGGGACCTTCCATAATCAAAGTTATTGTTTTATTCCCTCTTGCAGGTCAGACCTGATGTCATTCAGTCTTCAGACACACATCCCTTGGCTCTGCTCCCAGCTTAAAGACACCCCAGGTTTCCCAAGCAGCTAGGCTGCAGGGAGAGAGCTCAGTGGTTAAGGGCTTTGTTCTGATCTCCACCTCAGCATCTATCAGTGGAGTTAATACAAATTTACCTCAAGAGACAGGCACTCTTTGTGTGCTAACAGCACACTGGGAAAATGAGATGAGAGGCAGATGGTGGGATTGTCAATTCATCGAGTGCTGCCCCCCGTGGCCCTTTCCTGAGCTCATCCTGCCTTGCGACGCACCTCCACAGATGAGTGAGCAGGCTCTCACGCTTGTGAGGAAGCAGGGAGCATGCAGATCACTGTGGGGTAGACACTTGAACGTGCACAGACAGACTCGGGGCGCTCAGGAGCTGTTGATTGGACCTGCTTGGCTAGCGTCTGAACCCTGGCCTGGGCTCAATCCGTGTCTGTTGACGGACAAAGCACTGATAAATGCCTGATTTAGAGCTTCAAAAAAAAACCCCAGAAGGTTAATTAAAAGAAGCACATGCTTTCAACGACTTTAAAACAGTGACTACAAGACAATTAAGTTAATCAGTCTCACTGTTTCATGCTCAATTTTTCATTCAAATTTTTAATTCAATCACTTCTAATTTTCTCTTAACTCGATAGAAAGGGAGTTTTACAATAATTAACTTGTCCTGAAAAACAGAGTTTCCATCTGGGTCTGAGCAAAAAATCCCGTAACTCTGAGGGAGGATGCGAGCTCCCCCATGGCCGTGCTGAGAACTCGTTCATCCACACACTCATGTGCTTAAACCCAGGGATGCTAACACAGTGATAAGAGCGTCGACGTTTTCCACTTGTTCCTGCAAGTCTGCTCATTAACTGATTGATGTTGGTTTTCGTCAACGCTGGGAACTTAGCCAGTCTCTCTAAGCGTTAAGTGATGCTTTAAAATCATCATTTACAGAAATTCTATTTCTCCTACAAATTCTCCACTGCTACTTCGACACGGTATTGTTCTCCATCTCCCCAACTGATGCCTCTCAAGCTGGGTCACATTACACCCACATCACAGGGTCTCTTTCACCAAAAGGAGGGAGCAGAGCTGCACCTCGGTGCCATGGGTCACTGGCAGGGTGACTTATTTTCATAACAGTATGTTTTTACAGGGGTGAGAAGAACAACCTATGTCTGTATGATGAGAATGAGGCTAAGGGACTCTTCCACCTGCAACTTGTCCCCATTCTCCTACGCCTCAAGGAGATGCCATGAAAACCCAAAGATGCATCCACCCATCCAACGTGAGCCCCGCACTGTGGCCCAGCACTGGACCAGTTCTGCCTGGATTCCTGTGTGAGACAAGCAGGGGATGCTGGTGGGTCCAGAACCAGGGTTCAGGTGGGCAGAGCAGAGCTTCAGTGGAGATTCATGTTGTAGGGGGCTAGCATCGTGGTGGAAGGCCCAAGAGCAATGGTGTTCAAGTTCCAGTTTTGAGGAGTCTCGCCAAGGGGTGAAGACCAGATCCAGATTCAGGGTCTAATCTGTACGTGCCAGCTCGGAGCATGGGCTGCAGGTGGTGTCAGGAGCGGGGGTGGGATGGAGGTGCCGAATGGGGGCTACTTCACAGTCCAGTAACCGAACTGGGTCCTACTGGTTTATTGGCCAGGTCAGACGTAGCCTTTATGTCATGACAGATGACATAAGCCAGAGTTTTATTCTATATCCATAGCTGCCTGGATGTGGGTTTCTCTGAACAGCTGCCCTGCTCCCTGGAAAATGAAAAGAAATCTGTTTCCCTGCCATAGCCCAGTTAAACCATGGATGTGCGCATTTCTTTTCCAACCAGGTATGAGCCTCCAAACGGAAGATAATATGCTTTATTCCATATCCCCATCAACCACACAATAAGCGTTCATATTAAGAGAAAAGGTGAACCATTTCCCAAGCACCAGGCACTCTGCTTGGTGTTTACATTAATAACAGCATTGTCATTTCAGAGCGCCATTGGCTGCAGGAATCAACATCCCAATTTCAGAGGTGAGAAGAGAAGGTAGAAGAGGTGGAAGGTGCCTGAGAGGCCAGTTCAAACTGATATGTGCCACACCAAAATCAGGACTTACTCCACAAAAGACTCTGACAGCCAACTCTGGGCAAAAGAATGGAGAGGCAGGCTTCCTGGCAGGAAAGAGGGGAGAGTACAGACATTCCCCTTCTCTGAGAAAAATCCAGATTCACACAATTCAGCTCATACCACTGATACCGCTCATTGGTATTCAGTCGATCATTTACTCACGCTGATTTATGTACTATGACCAGTTGTCAGGCACTGCATTTGGTGTTGAGGATACAAAGATGAATGAAACCTAGGTCTGTGTCTCAAGAAATGTGTAGTAAGGAGACAAGTGCATAACTATCACGATATGACACAGCTGGGCTCAATCTCCAGCCATTTGCAGACCTTCTGTTCGTGAATAAGCAGACAGATCCCTGATCTCAAGGATTTTATAAATAGGAAGATTCCTAAAATAGGAAGACACACATAACCAACAAAACAAATAATATAATCGCTATGATGAAAAGAAACTCAAGCAGCAGGAGACAGAGTGGTTGGAGGGGCTTCTTAAATAAGGTAGTCGCCAATCTGATGGGGTGGCTCTGCAGCAGAGACTGGGGCCTGGGTCTGAGTCGTGCCGGTGAGTGTCGGGGGATGAGAGTGCGTCAGACAGTAAACAGCACGTGTTCCAGGTGGGAGCGCACATGTCATATGTAGGCAACAGCCAAGAGATCAGATCAGCATGGCTACTGATGCTCGGGGAGCTGTGGCCCAGCACAGAAGGGAAGGTGCTCTCCTGTGGGGTCGGGTCTGCTGGACTAGGGTAAGGGATTCTGCTCTGCCTGCTCTGTGCAGGATTCTGAATGTGATTGCTCCTGCTGGCAGCCAGACGACAACAAAAGTTGGGAATCTGTACCTATTCCAGTGGGAGTGGAGCAATGTGTCTAGATCAAAGAGATGTCAAAGGCAGGGCCACAGAGCATAAGATCAGTGACACAGAGTTGCTCTGAAGTTAGTCTAGACGGGGACAGAAGACATGAAACCTAGGTCAGTCTCTCTGGTTTAGCATGCTAGTGCAAAGTCAGCTACCGTCGTCATGAATGGGCCCAAAGTCAATGCTTTGGAAAGACGCCAATGATGTGAAGTCTGGTTGTTATCAAAGGTCATAAGTGAGTTATTAATCATGAAAGAAAAATGTTACAGGCAGTATTGTAGTAGAAATGAATATACTCCCTGTATTTAGCCAAGAACAAACTAGAAATTCTCTTGCAGATATGACAGCCTGAATTATTGCAAAGGACTTCAGTGGAGGCAGAGTAATGTCTACATTCTTCCTAGTGCTGCTGGAAAGAATGCTGTTTTGAGAGCCCCTGAAATAGTGACCGTGACAAAAACAAGCCCATTTCTACTCAAAGTTCTGATCACAGAACTGAACTTTTGGACCTGAATCCAAGGCCCAGTCACATGTGTATGTGTGTGTGTGTGTGTGTGTGTGTGTGTGCGCGTGCGTGCGTGTGTGTGTGTGTGTGTGTCCTCACAACAGACTAACCCAGGGACTGGGCAATGGATCACAAGCAGAATATTTAGATTATGTTTTAATTCTGTTCTACTCTGACCCAGCTTCCCCATTTATAATAGTAACAATATCTTCCCTTTCGTTTCTTGTCAGGAAATGAAGATCATACCAACTCCCAGACATGAATGTGATGTCTGGCAGGACCTAGCAATGCTAATTCAACACTACATCAGCACAGGAAAGTCGGGGCTGTGTGGGGTCAAACACAGCTACTCTTACTTTGCACAAGAGATGTGCTTTCATTGTCGAAGTGCTTTCATTGTTGAAACACTTTCAAATCATTATTACTAGAAAAAGACACTACTTCTATTTAACATTGTATTATAAGGCAAGAGAAAGAAATTTAAACAGTGTAGAGACTCAATAGAAAAGAAGTAAAGCAACCTATTAGCAGTTAAAATAGTATTAGAATTTATAAGTAATTTTAACAAGGTCACTGGAAGGTCAATATACAAAAGTTGTATTTCTACATACTAGCAACAAAATTGGAAAAGAAAAAAATTTAATGACATTTACAATAACATTAGAAAACACTAGATACCTAGCTATAGTCCAGCAAAAGACATGCAAGAACTCTATAATAAAGTAACTGCAAAACACTGCTGAAAGAAAGAATTTGGTGTGTCCTCAGCTCAGGCAGCTGAGATGGCTGGGCTGTAGAACACGTGATTCTTGACCCAGGGGCAGTGGGCGGCGGGGAGCAGTGAAGTGGGGGAGACCACAATAAACAAACCAATTAACTGAAATGCTTCTTCCTCCGTTTTCCTTCCTTCTTTCCTTCCTGCCTCCCTTCCTTTAAAAAAAAAAAAATTCTCAATAGAGATACCATGTTCATTAATCGAAAGACTCAATGCTTTTACGATGCTGATGTTTCCCAAATAGATCTATAGACCTAATATATTCACAATCTAAATCTTAGTAGGCATATTTAAGAACATATTGAAGACCACATTAAGAACATACTTAAGAGCTGATTTTACAAGTTATATCGAAGACAAAAGAACTAGATTAAGAATGTTTTGAAAAAGAGCGTCTCAAAGCAAATTTCAAAGTATAGTGATTAATTTCAAAGTGTATAGTATTGGTGAAAAAACAGACAAATAGGTCAATGGAGTCCAAAAATATCTGTGGTCACTTGGTTTATGAGTATGATTCTGTTGGGGGGAAAGATGGTCTTTTCAATAAATAGTCCCAGAGTAATTTGTTACCTATTAGGAAAAAACTTGAACTTTGACCCCTACCTCATACTGCATACAGAAATTAATTCAAAGTTAATTATAAACCTAATGCCACAAAAAGAATAAAACTTTTTCCATGTATTTTTTGTTGAATGTGTTAATTTTACAGGGGTCTTGCACTGCCAAACCACGCCTGAGGAGTCAAAGAAAGAAATGGTACAATGGACAGCCTTATCCCCGCAACATGCAGCACATTAAAACTTGATCCATGTGCATTTTGACAATTTCATAATCTTTTAAAAGTTTTAAGTTGGAATTTAAGTCTCACGCAGGTCTTCAGATTTCTGGTTTAGTAAGCCACTAAATAATACTTCCACATATTTATCTCAGTTCATGCCTCAAAAAACAAAAACCCCAACAAAGTTTCGCTGGAAAAATTGCTTATTTTTCAGGGGAAATTTGAGGCTTAAATTTCAAGAGATTATTTGTTAAGATTTTTGGTTCCCAGATGAAGTCTTCATTTTAATCAAGAATCCCGTTTCTCACTTAAACATTCGATCTCTACTTGGCTGGCTCAGTTAGTCACCCAAATGCATCTGAAGACAAGACATTCTGCTTGCCACCTCAGATAATGCCAACAATGTTGTCCAGAAGTGGCCGGCCGGTCCTGTCAGGAGATACTATAAGCCCTCCTCTGATGCTTTTGCTAAGACCAAACTCTTATAGGCAAATGCTCCTACCTCAGCATAGTTTTTCTCACCCATTTGCTTTACTCTTGCCAGTAGCAAGTCTGAAATGCCTACTTTTGACAAAAGGATTTATTATAGAGAAACACAGACTCTGCATCAAGTAGTCACATATCACTTTGAAATATTCCTATTAAACCCAAGATAGAAAACTAGGAAATTACCAGAACTCTCATTAGAAAAATACTCTTCCATAATCATGGGTACTTCCTCAGGTCCCTTTTGAGGACTAGAGATTCCGGGGTATTTTAAGCCGTAATTACTAAAAACAGAAGAACTACATCACTTGTCTCTCTCCCTTGACTCTCCAAATGAACAACATAAAGACACACCAAAAATGTGATAATAGAGCTAAACTGGGACAGTCACTGCTTCTATAAAATGTCCAATACCTTAAAAATTTGGGTACACGTGTGTCTGGAATTCTTGTGAAAGATTATACAAGATCCAAGACATGTAAGTGGGTTTTAGGTGAGGTTCTACTCACATTGCTTTGAATTTATTAAGACAGCTCAGTGGATCCCATGGCTTAAGCAGAGACCACACCTTTTGCAGATTACTAAACTATTTCAACCTGGTTGAGGTGGTTAGCAGTACCCGAAGTAGCGCCCCCAGCATCCACTGCCCTTGACTGAATCAAAGGAAATTTGATTCCAGACTAGGAATTGGCAGATTCACAAGACATTTCACAATTCTAATGCATATTTCAGGTTACTCACTTAACTAAGCAACAGGTTCTGTTAATGAACTTATTCCAAGTCAAGCAAAGAACTTAATGTGAAACACAAAAAGCGCTATCCAAGTTAAAAAATAACTCAAAAAAACAAGCAAAATTATTCACACTCCTATGCCCTTTCCCACTTGGTGGACTTAAGTTTGGTTGAATTTGTGGTTTCCTCAAAATGGCACTCAAAGTCTAAATGATAAATTACAACCCCCTACAGATTACCTGAACTCATTTGTTCAAAAATAATAAAACTTGTAGAAGAAAATCTCCATGACTTTAGCATAAACAAAGATTTATTAAATTAGACATAAAAGATTAACAAAAGGATAGTTTAATTAAGTGGACTTTTCATTGAAATTAGGAACTTCTACTCACTAAAAGACACTGGAAGATCATGAAGTTAATGAGACTGAGAAGATATTTGAAATATGAAACATGTATCTGAAAAATGTGTGAGTTACTAAAATTAAACAATAAAAATACAATCAAATTCATTTAAAAATGGGTTTTGCCCCAGGGTAACCTCAAAACATAAACTCATAGAAAACATGAAGAAGAAAATGAAAAGGGAAACCAAACACAACATAAATGCTTCCAAAACACCTAAGAAGAGAAAATGAACAAAGGTAATTTGTCTGCAATAATACCCAGAAAACAATGAATAAAATGGCAATAAGCAGTTACATATCAATAATCACCCTAAATGTTAATGGATCAAACTCACCCATCAAAAGACCAAATGGATTAAAAAACATAACCCAACATTCTTGTGCATACAGGAAATTCATCCATGTTTAAAAGATAGGCTTAAAGTCAATGGTCAGAAGACAATCCTAAATCAAGTAACCTAAAGAAATTAGGAACAGTCATACTTATATCAAATAAAATAAAATAGACGTCCAATTAAAAAAAGGAACAAAGGACAGGGATGGGTATTATAGGATGTTTAAAAGTTCAATTCATCAAGAAGGCATAATTCATTAATATAAATGCACTGATGAAGGCTCATCAAAATACATAAAGCAATTATTAACAAAACTAAAGAGCGACATCAACAGTAATACAATAATAGCACCCCACTTATAATGGACAGATCAACCAACCAGAAAATTAGCCAGGAAACAACAGCTTAACTGACAAATTAGAACAGATGGATTTAATAAACATCTACCAAACACTTCATCCAACAACCACGGAATTCACATTTTCTCTCAAGTGCTCACGGAACATTCTCAAGGATAGACCATATGTTGGGAAACAAAACAAGACTCAACAAATCTACAAAGGTAGAAATCATACCAAGCATCTTCTTTATTCATAATGGCATAAAACTAAAAATCAACCACGAAAAATAAAGCTGGAAAATTCCAAAATGTATGGATGATAAACAACATGCTTCTGAAGGAATTGCTGGATAAAAGATAAAATCAAAGAAGAAATTTGAAAGTACTTGGAGACAAATAAGAATAAAGACATGAGTTACCAAAACTTATGTAAAGCAGCAAAAGCAGGACTAAGAGGGAAGTTTACAGCAATCCAGGCCTACCTGAAGAAACAAGAAAAATTGCAAATAAAAAATGCAATCCTATATCTAAAACAACTAGAAAAAGAACAACTTAAGCCAACACAGTGGAAAGAAAGAAATTATAAAAATTTGAGCAGAAAAAAATGAAATAGAAATTTTTAAAAAAGCAATCCAGAAGATCAAAGAAACCAAACCAAACACGGGTGCTTTGAAAAATAAACAAAATTGATAAACCTCTGGCTAGACTCACTAAAAAAACAACAAAAGACTCTAACAGCTAGAATCATAAATGAAAGGTAAGAAGTTTCAATGGGTATCTTAGAAATAAAAGCATCATAAGAAACTTTTATGAACAGTTATATGCCAATAAATTGGGTAAACTAGAGGACATAGACAGATTTTTAGAAACATACAACCTTCTAAAACTGAGTCAGGGAGAAATGGGAAAATCTACCACATACAAGGAAACTGAGGAAGTCATCAAAAGTCTCATAAAAATAAAAGCCCAGGATCAGATGGCTTTACTAGTGAATTATATTAAAACTTCAAGGAAGAATTCATATCTATTATTATCAACATCTTCTAACAAAATTGAAGAACAGAGAATACTTCCAAACATTTTATGAGACTAACACTACACTGATACCAAAAGGAGGCAAGGACATTACCAAGAAAGAAAATTACAGACCACCATCTCTGATGAACTTAGATGCAAAAAATTCTCCAAATATTATCAAATAGAATATAATATATCAAAAAGGATCATCTATCTTGAACAAGTAATATTTAGCCCAGGGATGCAAGATTGTTCAATATATGCAAATCTTTTTAATATAATATACTGTATCAACAAAAGCAAGGAAGAAAAATCATATGATTTTACCAATAGATGCAGAAAAAGCATTTGACAAGATTCAGCACCCTTTTATGAGAAAAATTCTATAGAAAAGTTGGAATAGAAAGAACATAATATTAAAAAGGCCATCTGTGGTATGCCCTGGTGGCCTAGTGGATAAGTCCACTGCCTCTGGTTTGCCACATACATCCCAAGGACCAGGGTTCAAGACCCAGGGTCAAGGAGAAGAATGAAGATGATTAACTAAGTAAAATAAATAAAAGTGCTTCTCCTCTCGCTGCCTGCCTGCCTACTCAACCTTCATTCCTGCCTGTGCCTTTCCTTTAAAAAAAAAAAAAAAGACCATATGTAATAAACCCATAGCCAACATCATATTCAATGGTAAAAACTGAAAGTATTTTCTCTAAGATCAGTGATGAGAAAAGCTGTCTACTGTCACCACTACTATTTAACATCATACTGGAATCCTAGCCAGAGCAATTAGGAGAGAAGAAGAAACGAAAGGGATCCAAACAGGAAAAGAACTGAAACTATCGCTATTTGCAGATGACATGATAATACATAGAAAACCCTGAAGACTATACACACACAAAGAAAACTCTAATAGAATTAATCGATGTATATTGTAAAGTGGCAGGCTATGAAATTAATATACAAAAATCTATTGCATGTTTATATGCAAATAATATGATAGAAGAGAATGATATCAGGAAAACTATCCCATTACAATAGAAATAAAAAAATTAAATACCTTGGAATATACTTAACAAATGAGGTGAAAAACCTGTACAATGAAAACTAAAAGACTCTTAAAAAAACATGGAGAAAATACAAAGAGATGGAAAGATACCCCATAAATATATATATATATATATATATATATATATATATATGTGTGTGTGTGGTCAGTAAATCTATGATAAATAAAGGAGCCAAGAGCATATTGAAAGTACTTTCAATAAATGATGTTGGAAAAACTGGACAGCCACTTGTAAAAGAATGAACCTAGACCACTCTCTAACACCATACACAAAAATTAATTCAAAATGGATCAGAGACTTGGGTGTTAGACAGGAAACCATAAATCTTTAGAAGAAAGTGTAGGCACTATGTTTGTCCTATGACACTGGCCTTAGAGAGATCTTTGGGGACTCAACTCTAGCGCCAAGGGAAACAAAAACAAAAATAAACAAATGAAACTACATCAAACTAAAAGGCTTCTGCACAGTGAAAAAAAGCTAGCAGCAAAACAAAAAGGAAGCCCACTGACTGGAGAAGATATTTATATATCATATGGCTGACAAGGGCCTAATAGCCAACATATGTAAAGGGCTCATAAAACTCAACAGCAGAAAAATAAACAACCCAATTAAAAAATGGGCAGAAAAACTGGATAGACATTCCTCCAAAGAAGACATACAGATGCCAATAGGCTCCTGAAAAGATGTTCCTCCTCTCTTGTTATTAGGGAAATGTGAATTAAAAACAACAATGAGATATCACTTCACATCTGTGAGAATGACCATTATACAAAAGAGTAGAAACAAACTATGCTGGTGAGGATACGGAGAAAAGGGACCACCTTTATACTGTAGGTAGGAGTATACATTGGTGCAGCCTTTATAGAAAACAATATGGAGATTCCTCAAAAAATTGAGACTGGAAATCCCATTTCAGGCCATCATTCCTCATCTGGATATTTACCAAAAAAACACAAAAGCACAAATTTATAGATATTTATACATTTTATTACAGTATTATTACAATACCCAAGAACTGGAAAGTAACTAAGCACATGAATGGATCAAAAAGATGTGGTACATAAATACAACGGAATACTACACCGTCCTTAGAAGAGATGAAACCCTGACATTTGTGATAACGTAAGTGGAACTAGAGAGAAATAAGTCTGAAGGAGAAAGACAATGAATTATTGCACTCATGTCGAACATAAAGAAACAAAGCAAACTAACAGACAAAACAAAAACCAACCCTTGGACATTGACAATAGAACTGAGATTGCCAGTAGGAAAGGGGTTGAGGGTGGGACCAAGCGGTGGTGGTGTCCACTGGACGGTGGAAGAGCACTTTTTGTGATTTGATGGTGGGCATGTTGTGTTGTCATATATTTGATAAATGGTGAACCTGCACATATGGACTTACATTATTTTCATAAATTAATATTATCTCAATACATATTTAAAATATCTAATTATAAAAAGTGGGTTTTTTAACATGTGTGGGAGGGCAATAGATGTTTACTGACAGGGGCAAGAGAATTTTTGGAGGTGATAGAAGTGTTCTTCATCTTGAGCTAAATAGTGGTCACAGAGAAGTTAAATATCCATCAAGTTGTATATTTAGAATTAGCACATTTTACACACTATATATATCGTGCCTCAATAAATTGCCAACAAGAATAAATCTTATAAAATGCCTATAACTTAAATGAGCATTTCCCAGTGTATTAAGGCAGACCAATATTACATGGGAAATTAACAGGCATATTACATAAAAGGAGTTCCGTGTTCAGACAAGTGAGTGAAAACATGGTCTAAACAAAGATATACATCTCAAGACTTCTAAGGAATTTTTTACATTAAAGTTTTGATAAATTGCATCTTCTCTTAGAGCAAGCATAACAGTTGTGATGTAATGCACAATTTTGAAGATGCTGAATTATGATTAAATGTATAACTCAGATTCCAGGAAAATCAAAGGAGTAATGCTTTTGTTGGTGTGTCAGTTGGGCTCCTCTGGAAAGCAGATTCAAGATGGCATGAGAAATGCAAGAGATTCATTGGGTCGATGCCTGTGAAAGGCAAGAGCGGGAGACAAGCAGGAGGAGGCAGAGGATGCTTTCTGAGAGGGTGATGATTGTGGAGATGACAAGGAGAGGAGTGGGGAAGGAAGAAAGCTGGGGGAGGGAGTCTTGGTCAGTCCAAAGGGCCTTTGATGAAAGCTACGTTGATAGAGTCGCAAGCTGAGCAGAAAGAGCCAAGCCTGGGGACACTGTCCGACTCTGTCATTGGCTGGGGGCCGCTGGGAACACCATGGTTGGTTCAAACACTGCAGCTAGTGAGAGAATGCTAATTGTGCTCTTCACAGATGAGTGACACATTCTTTTTCAGAGGGAGATCTGGTGTCATACTTTCATGGTGGTCATAGGAAGCCTACCAATTCTTTAGGAAAGACAAAATTTTCCACTCCTAAATTCTAAGATTTTATGAGACTTTTATTTAAAGGATCAAAAGTATACAGAAGGAGACATTGTGTTAGAAATTATTGGCTGGTTTATTAGAGAATTTGTTTTCAGCTTTGTAATCCATCTTGCCAAGAACCGTATTAAATTGAGTGAAGGATTTCCTTAGTACTTACGGGGTATATCCTGTAAGCATAGTGCTTGACATCAAACTGGAGAGTCCATCTTTCCTTTAGAACTTTTAGTACTTTTAAGTCTCCTATGAGTGCAAAGTCATGCAAGAAGAAATTAAATGATGGGGTCATTGGTCATATAGGATCTGTGGCCAATACCAGCTTCCTGACACCACAGCTGGGGATTAAACAAGTTCATGGGTCCTCATGGGTCCTCCAGCTCCCGTCCAGTCTCCAGAGTCTGAATACATATACACATAAAACACTTTCCAGCCTTGTAAAGAAAGCATCTAGTGTCTAACGCTCCCACCCACGGGCTCCCTTTTCTGTCCTCATGAAAACTTTCCTTTTCTCTTTCCTGGTGGTTTTGTTGTCCTCTACCTTCTTTTATATCCTAAGACCATTATTCCTTAGAATAACATTCATAGTCTATGTGGAATGAGCTCTGAGTTGTGAGATCTGGCGGCAAGGATACCTGAGGCATTTTGTGATTTCGTGTTTTTTCCATTTTTGTAAAAGATGTTTGAGGTCCTCATTGGTCAAAGAGGCTTGACAATGGAAAGAGAGGGCTGCTTATAAAAGGCTTCCAAGAACTCCTGATTTACACACCTGTTAATACAACTAAGGATAGCAAGGTACTGAGCAGGCTTTACTGGAATATGTCCAGGTCCTTCCAGCTTCTCTGACCAACTCAAGGTGCAAGTCAGAGGATGCTAGAGTGGAGGTCAGGACACCAGCGCCGACAGGAGGGTGGAATGTCATGCCCTAGTCCGACACCTCCAGCAGTGCCATTTTATTTGCCTTTCCATCATCCATTCCTAAACAGCACTTACTGAAATGAACAGCTGAAAGGAAGATTTGTTAGGGCTCTTTCATAATTTTCAAGTTTCCATTCTATTCAGGCAAAAATTGTGTTTTATCATAAAGGGATCACACTTGTCAAATCTCCCAACCAGTTCTACTTTCCAAAAGCCTCTACCCCCCACTGGGAAAAACAGTATAGTCTCTATGAAAGTGGCTCTTTTTCCCCAAATCATTCATTTCAGCTAGCCTTTCCCAAGATTAGTAAGCATATATGTGGTAGCTCTGCCATTTATTCCCTTAAAAGCTTATTCCCACTCTTTGAAGCTTTGGGACACTGAATTTATTCAATTCTATGGGATCATATTGCTAAATCATATGATCAAACAGGAAGAGAAGATATTTTGCCAAAATTAAGAACAGAGTAATCATGCCATTAAAAAAGCCTAGAAGGTGCAGACAGAAATGGGGAAAATCAACAAATACCAAGACATGTGTGTATTACATTTCTGGATTTCACGGAAAGAGGAAAATTTCTGAGTGGCCTTCCAGAGAAAAGCAAAACATTAACAAGAGATTTACCACACAGAAACCAGAAGTTTATTGGCACAAGACTTCCATCTCTAAGATGGGTCAGTAATGCAGCCGGTGTAACTTTTCCTAGGAAAATTACTTTGCCCCTAGAACTCAATACCATTCCTGTGCAAAATCAAAACATGGCTTGACAAACCAGCACTCAGGAAGTTTCTCACTGAGAACATCATGTTTCTAAAAGGGCTAAAGAGAATTATCTTTCAAAATATAAATGTGAACACAAAATTAAGAAGGGGATGCAAAGAGTGATCTATAGTAGAGCTTGAAAGCCATGTGGGCAGGCATAGCCAACTGTGAAAATGGTATTATTTGTGAGGGGCAGGAGAGAAGGGACCCTAAAAAATACACAACTATCTGGCAAAACTTAGGACTACTAGAACAAGAGCCCTTCCCCAGCAACCTAGGTCTAGAGACACATCCCCTGGTTACACGCACTTGCCCCCAGAACTCCAGGCAGCCCTCATGACCTCCTGAGAACTCCTGGCAACCTTGCCAGCTCTCTCAACTCTCATGAGAGCTCCAGCCACTGAGAAAGATCAAGGAGGAAGTAATTCCCCAGGTATGTAAGACACCGTTTTAACAGCGAGGTCTCATTTTTCTCTTGCCTTCAAATGGCGCACATCATTTTGTTTTGTTGTTTTCCAATAAATCTGCCATATGGTCCTGGCCAAACAGGCTATCTCTGAGAATTCTTTCTGCACAGACCCTGCAGGTCATCAGGGTGTCTCAGCTTACTCACCCTCACCCCACATCATTATGATGCCTAATGGAACTAATAAGAAAAAATCCTGTTA